>JAKTPS010000086.1:0-52767 GCA_030556275.1 Lipomyces sp. NRRL Y-27488
CGCCCGCTGCTCCTGAAGCCCCGGACGGACCTGTCGAGTCCGTCCCCTCCGGAGAACTCAGCGGGCCGACCATCGAGCACCCTCCTTCAGGGGGTGCTCAACCAGATCTATATAGGTCGCTGAATGAATTGGCTGCAACAAAATGAATGGCTTCATTACTACTCTTCACTAAATTTCAGACCAACAGATTCCAAGATAACAAAACCCCAAATTAACACCTAACTCCTCGCGCCAACAACATTGTTTACTCACTTGTTCTCGAATTTGATATACCTCCGTGATTTTGGTATGAAAGACCGCGTCATGAAATGTGTACTACCCCCCTCTCCCCCCGAGTCGAGTGCCCTCATTCTCGAGGAGTCTACGAAGACTACTCCTTCGCTTTGTCGTTGCCGTCCTCGTCGTTGGCAGGATCTTCTTCATTGTTACCGGCGCTGTCGCCGGTAGCGACGGTGTCTCCAGTATTATTATTCTGCTGAGCACAGACTGGTCACGCCCGAAAGCGCCCCTGTTCGCTGGCCAGCTCGTGGATCGCGGCTGTAATCCTATCTCGGTTCTGCGTGGCTGCATCCCACTTGTCGACTGTCAAGCTTATGCCCTGGTTTAGTCACTGATCGTTAGTCAAACCCATTCGCGGCCGGTCGGCTGGGTCAAGTCGTGCAGCGGCCGACAGCTCGTCAACCAAGCCGTAGGACAATGCAAATGCGTACCGTTTGACCAGGATGGAATATGTTACGGTATAGGTAATATTGCCGAATATCAACGAGGATGCTGTTTCTGTACACCTTAACAGAAAGAAATTGATTGTCGCCGAGCTATTACATGTCAGGGTTAATTCATTAGCTTTTGAAGAGCTTGATCTCAGAGATAATCTCAAAAATGCGCACGAAAAAGATAGTCCACAATGCAAACTGCTAAAAATGAAGGTGACAGGATGTATACATTATGTATAAGGACTGCATTGTCGATATCGACCGGTTTACCATCTACGGTCAGTTCTGGCGCGGGCACGCCGCCCGCCCTGCCGTTCGGAGGATCTTGTTCCTTTTTATCAGTGTCTCCAGTACTTTTATCATTATAAGGCGAGACTGGCTCGACAGGTGCCTTCGGAAAGTAGGCCTCATTGTTGGCCAGCTCGTGGATCGCTGCGTTAACCATGTCCTGGTTATTCATAACTTCATCCCACTTGCCGACTGTCAAGCCTATGCCCTGGTTTGAATACTGATCGTTAGTAAAACCCATTCGCGGCCGGCCGGCTAGGTCAAGACGTGCACCGACCGACAGCTCGTTGACCACGTCGTAGGACAACTCAACTGCATATCATACCTTTAGAATAGGAAACGGTGAGTTATCCGTCGGGTACAGTTGCCGAATATCGACGACGATTTCGTTACCGATCAGTTTAACAGTAAGCAATTTCTCGCAGCCGAGCTTTACTCGGCAGTATTAATATTAGCCATGGAAACGCTTGATCTCAGGCACAATCTCAAATATGCGCACTAAATAGCATAGTCCGCAATACAGACTGCTTACGAAAATGAAAGACATGAAAGGATCGTATACCTCAAGTTTGAAGACTGGCTTCTCCACCTTGATGCGGACACCGTTTGTGCATAGTCCCGAGCGCTGTGTCGCAGGCTCGTCGTGGGCACCGTGTGCTGCGGCGTAGCCGGAATTGGATGACATTTGCGTAGACATCATGGAGAATTGGTCGTTCTAATTTTTGTAAAGGACCGAGAAGGCGAAGAGTAGCGAGAAGGTGTAACAATATATGACGATCGGACGATGTGCATGCGAAGAGTTTAGAAGAGTGCCGAACGGCATGACATCAAATCCACTGATCAGAGTTACCAACATACTTTTAATTGAAGACAAAAGGGTTTGTATATACCAGGCGATCCTGAAGCCGATCCTAGCTAGTTTGGTAATGACCGAGGGTTATAAGACCAAATCAAAAAAAAAAAAGTCCAAGATAGATTGGTTACAATTCCCTGTCGCTCAGCAATTCAAGCAATGCAAACCGACGAGCTGGAGAGCGGTATTGTAAATTGCCCGTCATGGAATAACCAAATGTTGACTTCTCGTGTCTGTATTTAGCGTCTCATGCGGCTTGTTGGGATATTAAAACTCCCAACCCGTTCACTCTCTCGACGCCCGATCTGAGTCCCAGCAGCCGTTCGAAGATCTGGGTTATTCCCTCAACAAACCCAAGGTGCACATCCACTTCGTCGGTCCGGAGGCGCTATATGACAGGGAATTGAAGCAGTGCGTCCACTTGTACTGTGATCCCAGTCACGACCACGCGGACTTGTGTCGACATTTGTAGTCTCTGTCCGATATGGTTGCGGAAATGTCCGTGAACAGCCTCGCTATCTCGACGTCGAAAATGAACACAATGAGTGGAACGCTTGATAAATCTTGTTGCACGATAGCCCAGAAACGAGGCTATCATGCCACAGTTGAGAATCACGGCAACCTGCCAACCCCTATATCTATCACTCCAGAAAGTATGTGGCATGAATGAAGTGCGTCATTATTTGTCTTCATCAAAATAAGACTGACAGATTTCAAGATAACAAAACGCCATATTAACACCTTGCGCCACCAAAATTTGTTATGTCTCGAATTTGATATACCCTTATGATCTTGGTTCCATCGAGATGAAAAGATCGCGTCGCAAAATGTTTACTACCTTCCTGTCTCAGCCAGCGCGCATCTCACGCGTCGGTCCCCGTCGCTCTTTGCAAAGGACGTGGCTAGAGTTACGCATACCCTCATTCTCGAGCAGTCTACGACGACTCCTCCTTCGGTTTCACACTACCACCCTCGTCATTCGGGGTGTCTACTTCGCTATCATCGACGCTGTCGCCGGTAGTGTCAGTGTCTCCAGTACTACTATGCTCGTCCGCAAAGATTGGCTCAATGGGCCCCGTCGGAAAGCGGCTGGCCAGCTCGTGGATCGTGGCGCTAATACTGGGCATGTTCTTCGTGATTATATCCCACTTTTCGGGCGTCAATGTTATCTTCTGATTTAGTGTAATACTGACCGTTAGTAAAGACCATTCGCGGCCGGCTGGCTAGGCCAAGATGTGCAGCGACCGAAAGAAGGTCAGCCACACCGTAGGCCAAGTCAAATGCATACCTTTAGACCACTCCGTTCATATGACCGCATATCCACGATGACCCCCTCCTCGAGCAGTCGAACAGCAAGAATTTTCCGGTCGCTTAGCTGTTACTCGCCAGGATTAACACATTAGCTATGGAAATACTTCATCTCAGACATAATCTCAAAAATGCTCCACGAAAACGATGGTCCAAACTGCTAAAAAACAGCGAGATATGAAGGGATCACATACCTTAAGTAGAAGGACTGCATTGTCGATCTCGACCGTTTTACCATCTATGGTCAGTCGTCGGCGCTTTGACGGGGGCTCGGAAGTATCTTCTTCATTGTTATCGACGCTGTCGCCGGTAGCGCCGGTATCTCCAGTATTATTATCCTGGGCAGTCCCGACTGGCTTGGACAGCTTGTGGATCGCGGCGTTAATATTAGCCATGTTTTTCGTGATTATGTCCCACTTTTCGGGTGTCAAGCATATGCCCTGGTGTAGTTGTAATCTGAATGTTAGTAAAACCCGTTCGCGACCGACAGCTTGTCGGTCGAGTCGTAGGACAATTCAAATGCGTACATCTAGGCCAGGAAACAATCCAGTGCCATCGTACCGGTAATAATATTTCCGGATATCAATGTCGATAGTGGAGCTGTATGGTTTAACGACAAGTATGTGATCGCTGCCGAGCTGTTGCCCCCCATAGTAATTCATTAGCGTCCGACATGCATGATCTCAGACATAGTCTCAAAAATACGCACGAAATAGATAGTCTGCAATGCAAACTGCCAATTAAAGGAAAGATATAAAAGGATCGTATACATCAAGTTCGTAGGTTGGCACGTCAACCTGGATATAAGGATCGTTTGTGCATAGTCGCGAGGGCCTTGTCGCAGGCTCGTCGCCGTCACCGTGTTGCGTGGCGTCGCTGGAATCGAATGGCATTTGCGCAGATATTGTTGGTAAAATTCGTCTTTCTTATTTGTGAGCGAACGCGAAGAATAGCGAGAAGGCGTAAGAATATATGATGATCGGAAGATGCGACCCGCGTAGAGTTGGGAAGAGTGCTGGGTGGCATGACATCATCTTAAATGCCACTGATCACGAGCATATGTACTTTTCTGATACCTATCGAACACGAAAAGGTTTGTATAGGTGAATTAAAAGAGCAATGTTTTTTTTTCGGGTTTGGTCCTGTAATCGTCTTTTGTAAGCTAACTTGAATCGGGTTCAGGATCTAAAATGCAGCGTATGGCATGTTTTCTCCGCGAGCAGCCGCTGTATATCGAAGTTGACAGCATGAGTGGAGCGCCAGATAAATCTTGTTGCAAGATAACCCAGGAAGCTGTCATACCATAGTTAGAGTCATGGCAACGTGCCAACGCCTATATATATCGCTGCGGAAAGTACTTTGCAAGAACGAATGGCTTCATTACGCGCCTTCACTAAATCAGACCAACAGATTCCAAGACAACAAAACGCCATACTAACGCCTTGCGCAAACAAAATTGACTATACAAACGTTCTCAAATTTAAAATACTCTCATGATTTTGGTTCCATCGAGATGAAAGAACCGCGTCACAAAATATTTACTACCTTCCTGTCTTAGCCGCCGACGTGCGTGTCGCGCGTCGGTTCCCGCCGCATTCTCTGCAAAAGATGAGGTTAGGGTACGAACCGGCATTCTCGAGCAGTCTACGGAGGCTCCTCCTTCAGTTTCACACTACCAATCTCGTCGTTCGGATGACCTTCTTCATTGACATTGGCGCCGCCGCCGTTAGCACCGGTGTCTCCAGTATTATTGTCCGGGTCAGGCTTGACTGGGTCGACGGGCCCCGACGGAAAGTAGAACTTATTGCTGGCCAACTCGCGGATCGCGCGGTTAATCCTATCCACGTTGTTCACAACTTCCACCCACTTATCGAGTGTCAAGTTTATGCCCTGATTTAGTATAACACTGGCCGTTAGTAAAACCCGTTCGCGGCCGGTCGGCTAGGTCAACACGTGCAGCGGCCGACAGCTCGCCCGTCGACCACCTCGTAGGACAATTCAAATGCGTACCTTTGTAGGCAACAATTCGTCCCCATTCGGCTGATATAGCCGAATATCAACGACGATGATGTTATCTGAAAGCTCAACAGCAAGTAATTTATGCTCGCCTAGCTGTTACCCGCCAGGATTAATTCATTAGCAATGGAAATACTTGATCGCAGATGTAATCTCAAAAATGCGCACGAAAAGGCATAGTCTGCAATGCAAACTGCTAAAAAAAAGAGGCAAGATATGAAAGGATCACGTACATCAATTACGAGGACTTCATTCTCGATCTTGACCGTTTTACCGTCTATGCTCAGTGGTGGGCGCTGTGACGCGTGCTCTTCACCCGCCCCGTCGTTCGTAGGACCTTCTTTGTTGTTATCAACGCTGTGACCGGTAGCGTCGGTGTCTCCAGTATTATTTTCTTGGTCAGCCGAGACTGGCTCGACAAGCTCCGTCAGCAAGTAGTTCTCTTTCCTGGCCAGCTCGTTGATCGCGGCGCCAATTCTAAAAATGTTCTTCGTGATTATATCCCACTTGTCGACAGTCAGACTTATGCCCTGGAATAGCGTAATACTAACCGTTAGTAAACATTCGCGGCCGGCCGGCGGGGTCAAGAGTGCACTAACTGCGACCGGCGGCTCGTCGGCCACGTCGTAGAACAATTCAAATGCATACCTCTAGACCAGGATGTAATGCGTTTTCACCAGGCATCGCGTAATATTTCCGAATGTCGACGCGGATTCGACTTTTAAATGGCTTAACGACAAGCAATACCTGGTCGCCGAGCTGTTGTTACTCGTCAGGATTAATTCATTGGCTATGGAAATGCTTGATCTCAGACATCATCTCAAAAGTGGGCACGAAAAACGTAGCCCGCAGTGCAAACGCTGAAAAAAAAAATGCAAACTAATAAAAGGAACGTATACATACATTAATTACGAGGACTGCATCGTCGATCTCGACGGTTCTATGGCCTATGGTTGGTCGTCGGCTCCTTGATGCGGGATAGTTCCTTCCACGGCGCTCCGGGGCGACCCTGGAATTGTAGAGCGGGTGTCTGAACGACATTATCGTGGAGAATTAGTCTTCCGTATGGAAGTAAAGAAGAATAGCCAAGGCGACGAATAGCGAGAAGGCGCAACGATATATGACGATCGGACGAAGTGCCCACACATAGAGTTGGGAAGAGTTCTGAGTGGCATGACATCAGAGTTACGAGCATACTTTTTTGATATCTATCGAACACAAAAGGGTTTGTATATATATTTACACGCGCTCTATGTACAGGTGAATTAAGAGAACAATGTAGTCTATGTGCTCGCGCCGTCGCCAGCGCCGCCTCGCAAGATGGCCGGATATCTCTTTCCCCGAATGCCGAAGATCTGCTGGTTGACCTGGTAGGGCTCGTCCGGCTTCATGTCGTTGATTTCCCACCGCGTGCTGGCAAATAAGCTCTCGCCGGGGGTCATGAGCACGTCGAGCTCGTCCCCGAAGTGCTCGTTCACCCAGGCCCAGTCGCGCTTGCTGTCGGCCTCGTGGAAGCCGGTGACGAAGACGCCGCACTTGGTCTCCAGCAGCGCCGGCAGGGACTTCTCCCACATGTGCATGGCCTCGGGCGCGCCGAGGCCGGGGTGGAAAAGGAAGAAAATGTCGTGGTAGGGGTCGTAGGGGACGAATTGTTGGGTATCGTGGATGACGTGGAAGTAGTCCGTGTGGTACGAGACCGAGAGCGACGGCGTCACGGCGTGGTGCACGGGGTCGGACGAGTACACGTACTGCTTCTTTTCCCTGTCATATAGCGCCTCCGGCCCGACGAAGTGGATGTGCACGTTGGGTTTGTCGAATAGGAACAGGAGCTGGGCCCAGATCTCGAACGGCAGCTGGGACTCGGAGCGGGCGCCGAGGATAAACAGCCGGATGGGTTCGCCCTGATAAACCGCCTCGTCCTCCGTATTCGCACCAGACCGGGTGCGCGGGACGATAGGGTACAGCGTGTACCGGAGCGCGGCAATCGACTTGAGTCCTTCGAGCGTCAGCCGCTTGGACGCGGTCGTGTACGGCGAGCTTGCGTGCAGGACCGAGCCGACCGTGACCGGGTACGTCAGGATTTTGGTCGCGTGGGCAAACTCGAACTCGGTGTCCATCGAGTGGAAGTCGCGGGTGTAGAGAAACGTGTCCCAGTTGGCAAAGTTGATGGCCACGTCCTGGTCCTGCGGCGGCGGCATCTCGAACTCGGGGAAGTCCCTGCCGGACCGGATGTCGTGCTCGTACACGTTCGAGAGCGCGAGCTTCTCGCACACGTCCTCGTGGTGGTGCGTGTCGGCCTCCCACGCGGCCTTGTCGTGGTGTGTCGGGATCCCGCAGTTCGGGCACGTATACGTGATCGGGAGATTCGTGACCGGACACCGGGCGAGCGCCTTGATCGTCGCGGCCCGGTTCCGCAGCACGAGCGAGGGCGACTCCTCCCAGGCGTAGAACCGGTTGTCGAACGTTGGCTCTTCCTTGCTGGCCTCGTCGTTGTAACCCAGCGTCCAGCGCACCGCGCGCCAGAGAAACGTTCGCGCCTGCGCGGCCGGGGCCGGGGAGGACGAACACGGCATTGCCGCCGCCGCCGCCATTGTCGCGAGCCGCGGACGACGACGACACGCGTGCGAAAAAAGTATCCGCACTGCTGCTCTCGTCATCAGTTGCTTCTTTTTTTTCTTCTCGCGTGCGGGTAATGCGCTGGAGGCGGAGAGACGACAAGTCGGACTATGTGCCGTGGAAAAGTTCTGTTTCGTCGGGAGACCGCTGAAGCTGCACGTGACGTCACGTGCCAGGGCCCTGCCTCGACATCCGGCCACGTCTTCTGTCGCCTTCGTCGATAGCGTCAGCTGCCGGCACCCTTCCTGCCCGCCTCAACACGCAGACCTATGCCCTCCCCGACGGCGGCTGCCGTGGACAACTACAAGACGGAATAGATGTCTTCTGTGGCCCTGCGTATTGCCTCGCCGGCGGGCCTGCCGCCGCAGGTCACGGCCTCGCTGGAGTTCTCGGTCGCCGCGACCGCGACCGTCGCGGCCGTCAAGCGCGAGATCGCCACGCGCTTGCACGACGCGCTCCTCTTCGCCACGGGCCAGCCGTGGACGTCGACGGTGTACACGGCCGACATTGAGCATGTGTCGGCCGAATTGCTACTCGCCGCCGCCGCCGCCGCCGCCCCGGCCGCGGCGGACGCCGGCTCCGCGAACCAGACGAGCGCGACTTCCAGCAGGCACCATCGCGGCGCAGGCGAGAAGAATCTGACGATCCGGCTGATCTTTCAGGGCCGGTTCCTTCAAGACGACGCTACTGTTGCGGACGTTGTCCGGGGCGAGGACGCCGCGACATTTCACATGGTCCTC
Organism: Lipomyces sp. NRRL Y-27488; assembly: GCA_030556275.1. Lineage (NCBI taxonomy): Eukaryota > Fungi > Ascomycota > Lipomycetes > Lipomycetales > Lipomycetaceae > Lipomyces > Lipomyces sp. NRRL Y-27488. The sequence continues at coordinate 8,535 of JAKTPS010000086.1, forward strand.
AAGGCCGCCATCGTGGACGAGCTCGTGCGCGCGTACGAGCCGGCCGCACAGCGGACAACGCCCTCGATTCTCGAGGACGACGGCACCGCCGGCCGCACAGTCAACCCCAACAGTCCACTCAGCGTCCAGTTCGACGGAGCCGCGGCCCCGTCTGTCGCGGCGCCCCTCGGCGCCGTCGCGTCTGTTACGTCCTACACTCCGATGCCGATACCAACCACCGTGTCGCCTCCTCCCGCGCTGGCGTTGTACGGCACAACGACGGCCGTGACGCAAACCATCCCCGCAGTACCCGCGCCTCCGCCGCCGGTCGGCACCAACATCGTTCTATACCAGGACCCGCTTGCGCGGACACCGCTGCTCTCGCCGGCCAACGCACGAGCCGTGATGACCCAGTCCGGCCGGCTTGCCCTGCTGCTCTCGCCGCAGGGCATCGCCTCGTTTGCGTCCGCGGGCGTGCTCATTCACGAGGGCATTAGCGACGGCATCACGGGCGTCGAGTACATGCACTCCGAGATGAACGAGTTCTTCCGCGCCGGCGCGTACGCCGCGGCGGACGGCGGCCAGGACATATTCAATGCGTTGCTGCAGTCTCGCACGGGCGCGATCGCGTCCGCTCACGCGCACCCGCTTCCGCCGGGCCACGCGCCGCTGGCCGCGGGCATCGACCGGCAGCACCGGCCGCAGTTCCGCCGGCCGCAGTCGCCGTTCATGTTTGTCGCGAGCTACCTGCACCGGTCCGCGGTCGTCCTGCGCAACAACCCGCAGCTGCTGCGGGCCATGCTCGCGCTCATGTGGCTCTTTGTCCGGCTCGTGTTTTTCGTCAGCATGTTTGCCGGCGGCGAGCTCGGCGGCACGCGCTTCTGGAGCGTGACCGTCGTGGCCATCTCGGTCTTTCTCTGGCGCGTGAACGGCTTGGCCGGCATTGCGCTCGAGGGCTTTCGCGCAAACGCCAACCTCGCCCAACAGCAGCAACAGCAACAGCAACAGCAACAGCAGCATCAGCAGCAAGAAGCACAGCGACAACAGCAGCACCCGGGACAGCCGGCCGACGCGCCAGGCGAGCGCGCAAACCGCGGCAACGCGCTCGCGCTCATCGTCGACCACCCGGCCGCGCGGCGGCTCGCCGCGCCCGCGCTCGTGCGCAACCGGGTCGCGACGCTGCGGCACATGTTCCTGCGGCCGTACGAGGACGATGGCGTCGACCACCTGACCGCGACGCGCGGCACGCAGGACGACACGAACGTGCCGCCGCCGCCGGCCCGGCCCGACTCGCGCTACGTGCGCTTCGTCCAGGAGGCGCAGAGGGCCGTGGTCGTGTTCGTCGGCACGCTCGTGCCGGCCGTGTACGACGCGTGGCACAGGCACGAGCTGCGGCGGGAGGAGGCGCGCATGCGTCTGCAGGCGGTCCGGGACGCCCAGGCGATGGAGGAGCGAGCAGCAGCGGCCGCTGCCGCGGCCACAGCGGCGGCGGCGGAGGAGGAGGACATAGCAGCAATGCATGATGACGAGGCTGCCGCAAGTACTGCCGAGCATACAGAGACGAATGAAATCGAAACTGCTGTAGATGCAGAAGGGGCTGGTGAGGAACAGTAAACGGGGGGCTCTTCGTTTGGCTTTTTTTATTTTCTTTTGTTTCTCATTACAGGCGTCTAGTGTATTGATCTTTTGTGCCACGACCTCATGTATCATAGTCAACGTGTCGGGAAATATCTGCAATTTATCATATCATCTCAAGAAGTTGCCCATTTTCCTTGATCAGTTCGTAATCCCGATGTCGTGCGGCTCGGTCGTCGAGCCAAGTATTGCCATATTAGGCTAGCGGGCGGCCCCTGGAAGGGCAGCAAGGTTTTGGCTGCATCGCGAGTCGTCCCCAGGATCGACCTCGACCGTGATTGCTTTCCGTTCGTCTGTCCTTCGCTGTACAGCCCCGAAAGAAAGGACCACGCTAGCGAGTCTCTGCAATTGAGACGTCTGTTTTGAAAGTTAAGCTAGGCAGGAGACCACGACCGACCGACAGCGTCCGTGCGAACATAACCGAACAATGGCAGACGCGATCACGCCCACGACCGACGCGGCAACCGCGCCCTCACCCGACTCGCTCTCGGCAGAGCAGCCCACACAGACAGAACAGCCGAGCGCCCCGGCAGCGGCGGCGGCGGCGGCCGCCGTCGACCTCGAGAAAGGCGGCGCGTTCGACCCGCCCGCGGGCGGCAAGGCCGCGAACGTGGCCGACGAGGAGCCCGCAGCCGGCCTCGCCGCCGTCCTGCTCCAGCACCCGGCCACGGCCGGCCTCGTGACGAGCCCGGCCGTGGCCACCGCCGCGCGGCTGTGGAAGGCCGACCTGCGCGTCCGCCTGTTTATCGTCCTCGGCGCCATGTGGGTCTTCAACGCCGGGTTCGCGCTCGCGCACGCGCTCATGCCCGCCGCGGCGTGATGTCGTGTGCGCTTAGTTTCGATTGATGTTGTTTAGGTCTTTATTTATGGGTTGCTCTGTGTTTGTTTCTTTTTGCTTGGTTTTATTTAATGGGTGGCTTGGATGACTCGATTTTGATTGCTTTTGGTGGCACATAACTTGTTGTCTCGATGGGTGTGGAAGGAGCATATATAAAGTGTATTCGGGGTCCTGCCCGACGTGTCCTACAATGCACGGCGGCGGGCACGGGCGATCAGCGTCTTGCATATATGTAGCCAATGCGAAAGTAATCACATAGAAAATCTGTTTATTTCGTGGTGTTGGGACGCCTTCCGACAAAAAAGGAATATGCAACATCTCTTCTCATACCAATATTATTACTCAACCAGGTCTCCCCGCTCAAAATAACTGAACACAGAATATGAAAGAATAAACACCATTGACACTAATAACAAGCAACAGAGGGAAAAAAAAAAGAGTCGTTATAAATTTACAAAATGAAACACCAAAAAGCGGCTCGCGGGTGTCTGCGACGTCTACTGCGGTCCTTCCGCCTTTGGCTCCTCCGGCTGGTCCTGGACCGGCTCCTGCCGCGGCTGCTGCACGGGCGGCGGCAGCCGGGCCGGCGGGCGCGGCGGCGGCGTCGTGGTGCCGTTCACGATCAGCGCCGTCAGCTTGCCGGTCGCCTGCGCGGTCAGGTTCGAGAAGTAGAGGAAGCCGGGCGTGAGCACGAGCAGGTTGACCCACCTGATCGCGGTCGAGTTGCCCGTGAAGACCGCGAGCATGCCCTGCGTGTCCGCCGCCATCCAGATGTGGAACTGGAGCGTGAACGTCTCGAGCGAGCACTGGCCGATCCACGCGTACGCGGTCGAGTACGTGTTGCGCATCGACGACGTCGCGTTGCGCAGGAACAGGAACCCGAGGATCGGGATGAACGAGATGAGCGGATGGTGCGCGTTGTAGTCCGGCTTCGAGTTCCAGAACAGCGAGAGGAAGTGGTAGATGACCAGGGCCGCGACGGAGCCGATGAGCACGGCAATGCGGACGGTTGGCCACATCGGGTGCGTCAGGAGCTTGCGTTCCTGAATCTTGATGGACAAGACCGCACCGAGCATGCCAATGTACACGATCCACATGTCGAGTAGGACCCTGAACCGCCACTCACGCAGATCCCAGGTCACGAAGAACACGTTCTCGAGAACCCACCAGATCATCTCCAGGACGCCGTTCACGGAAAGAAGAATGTTCAAGCCAATACCCGAAACAGCAATCTTGATCAACAAAAACGTCAGGTCCTTGTTGTTGTTGTGCTGGAAGAGCATGGTCAGGTACACAACCACAAACCAGAAGCTCGACAGCGGTGCAAAGTAATAAAACAAGTAATCAGTGTTCATGACGTATGCAAGCGCGCAAGAGAGCAGGTTCAATCGGACGAGCACGTTGGCGACGCGCTTCAGGGAGAAGTCGCTTTTCTTGTAAAAGTACACGGTGTGGCCGTAGCCCGTCATGAACAAGTACGCGGCGACCATCACCCGGATGATCTTGTAGATCGGCAGAACCTTGGACGCACCGGTGATGTGATAGATGAGAACCATGATTTGCATCCATCCTTTCCACTCGTTACTCTGATCGCGGCCCATGAACCCCTGCTCGGAGTCCGACCGTCGCAGTGTCCACGCACCGAGAACGACCATGCTGAGGGTCATGAGCGTGAATTCAAACGGCATGAACTGCTTATTTGCCTTCGTAAACAGCGACGTACGGTCGGCTAGGTAGCAGTAAGTAAGCACGAGGCCAAAAACGAGCGCTGCAGAGACCGTCGGGTTGGCGCCCTTAACCGTGCCATCCATCCATACCCTCCGAATTGACTGGGACGAGATGCCTGCCGAGTTGATGTAGACGGCAGGGATAATGCCGGCAAAAAGAACGAGCACGACAAACTGGAGAAAGTTCGGGCCGGGATAGCGGTAGCAGCACGTCTTGTTGAAGGGATAACCAATAGCGTTGGCGACTACTTTGTTGCAACGAGTGTTGAGGATCAGGTTCGCCTTTGTCTTGACAACGGACGGCTGCGCGTGCAGTCCATCAGGCAGATATGCAGACGGGTATTCCGTCATCATGTCATTGAGCGCCGTCGGAATGACCGCGTTAGAGGTGTCCGCAATAGAGTCGAGGTACTCGTTCATGTAGGAGATGACCTCCGGCTGGATCGCCTTCGCGCGATCGTCGCTCAGTTTGGACCACGACGGAACCGTGACAGGCAAAATGAACGGCGAGGTGTAGTAGGCCTCGCAGTCGTTCAGCCTCTGCACAACCCAGTTCATGGCCTGCTTCCACTCCGCCGTGGCGGTGCGGCCGATGTACCTGGCGTACCAGAGACCGCTGCCGAGCACGACGTGGGAGTTGAGCTTCGACCCTTGCTCGCTCGTGCACTCGCCGAGTCGCGAACGGACGGTCGAGTTCAAGAAGGGGTCCCACAGGAACTCGATGTCGAGCGCGCCTTTGGAGAAGTGGATATTCGCATGCTTTTGGTAGGACTCCGTGACGGTGGGATCGATGATGCGGACGTATTCCCAAAAGAGCTGGCGCACTGTGGAGTCGCCAGCAAAAAGCACTTTCTGGTTGCGAAGGCAGAGCGTGGCCTCTTTCGTGTTGTAGGTGTGGAAGAGACAGCTCGAGGGCTGCCAGTTCTTGGGCGACGGGCCCGCAGCGCCCTTGGGCACGTCCAAAAAGCGACCGGTCCGCAGTAGCGAGTCGCAGCTGTACGGATCAACAAGATCTAGACACGTTCAGTTAGCCTTCTTCCCTTGTTTAATTCTTGTTTGGTATGCCAATTGAGCGCCGGTGCAGCACGCGAACATGTTCTACTCACCGGCGGAGAAGCTGCGCACTATGGCGGCCGCGAAGATGAGGATTGCGTAGACGATAAACGACCGTTTGATGTAGGCCGGCGACCATACGACCGCGAGCAAAGACGAGCCAAACACGGCCATTGCAGCGAACGAATGGTCTTTGCGGGCGTAGAGGGAAACGAGTGCGACGAGCGAGAACTTGGGCAAGCAGAACAGCGAGCGAGCGTGCTTGCTTGGCTCCCGGTTCGAGTATGAGATTTGTTTAGGCTGCGGCCGCCGTGCTGCATCCATATCTAAATCTCGTGTGGTTGGTGCGGTTACGGCCGGTTCTGCGACGAGTTCGCGCATGATACAGCCGTATCCGCGCAAACTTCTACAAAGATGTGCCAGGGGTCGGCGCGGCTCCAGTCTGGGGGACGTGCTAGTCACTAGTCACACTATGCGTCGGCAGTCGCGAAGCTTGGGAAGTCATTTAAGTATTAGACACGTTAATTCAGACACAGGGCTGGTCAAGGCGATTAAAGAATGGCCAGTGGCATGTAAGCAGCAAGCAGGGAAAAGTCAGGGAACGAACATGCGCAGGCAAGTAAGGCGGGCTCTATCTGGAGGGGTGGTTTATCCTGTGGGATAACAGGGAGCCACATCTTGCAGCCGGGCACAAGCATAAGGACAACAATTTTTGACAAGACAAGTAGAAATCTATATTGTATTCTAATATCAACATCATCTCTGAAATCAAAAGTCAGACGCCTCAGAACCACACATGTGCGTCTCATTAGTAATTGCGTTCATTCATGTGAATAAATTCTGCTCCTTTTTTAGCCGACCAAACCACCGGATGGTGTTAATGTATATGTATCCCGTATGACAATATTCTAGTAAGTTTCTCGACAATCTACTGCGTCTTCTTGGGGGCAACAGTGGGCTTCTGGCCAATGTTGTTGCAGTTCCTGTACATCCGGACGCCGTCGCCCTCGGCGAACTGGCACGTCCGGCAGGTGTTCCACAAGGCCACAAACATGTTGGTCTTGTCCTGTCTGTAGTGCTCACCCATGACCTTGCGGATGGCAACGGTGGCCTCCTCGGCTCTGTAGAACGGGATGCGGGAAGAGAAGTGGTGGGCGACGTGGGTCTCGATGATCTCGTGGAAGAGGTGGCGGCCAACGAAGCCAAAGTCGCGGTCGACGGTGGCGGCAGCGCCACGGGCGAAGGTCCACATGTCGGCCTCGTAGTGGGGCAGGGCGGCGTCGGTGTGCTGGAGGTAGGTGATGAAGACGAGCCAGTGGTTGACCCACAGGTAAGGGATGAGGTAATAGAGCACAACGTTGGCGAAGCCGAACTTCTGGACGCCGAGGTAGACGAGCGAGAGCGTGCTGAGGATGCCGACGTCGGAGATGATGATGTCCCAGAAGTCCTTTGCGTCGAAAATGGGCGCGCTGGGGGTGAAGTGGTTGAGCTTCAGGGTGGACACGCCGGGGTACTTCTGGCCGGTGACGTTGAGGGCCAGGTATGCGGGCCATCCGAGCACCTGCTGGATGACGAGCCAGTAGAGGGTCATGATGGGGGCCTCCTCGGTGAGCTCGGTGAGGCTGCGCGACTCCATGTAGCGGTCAATGTCCTTCGGGATGAAGACCATGTCGCGTGTAAGGTGGCCGGTGGCCTTGTGGTGCTTGGAGTGGGAGATGCGCCACGAGTGGTAGGGCACGAGCAGGGACGAGTGCAGGACCCAGCCAACGATGTCGTTGACGAGCTTGGAGTCCGAGAACGCGCCGTGGCCGCACTCGTGGGCGAGGACCCAGATGCCGGTGCCGACAAGGCCGGCGGCGACGGTGTAGGCGGTCCAGGCGATGATGCGGAGGGGCAGGTAGGGGATTAGGTAGATGTTGGACGCGAGGTAGACGAGGACGGCGATGTAGAAGATGTCGCGGAAGACATAGTAGAACGAGCGGACGTATGACCGCTCGAAGCACTCCTTGGGGATGGCGTCGAGGATGTCCTTGATGGTGAAGTTGGGGGGGACGAAGTCGTTGCCGAGGGCGTCCTTGTAGACCTTTTCGGTCGTGGTGGTCGTGGTCGTGGCGGACATGACTGCGGAGACAATTGAGACCGGGGAAGGGTGGTTTGACGAGGGAGGAAGGGAGGGAGGGAGGGCGGAGAGAAGAAGGAGAGACGAGGTGAAAGGACGGAGAGACGGGGGGAGGAAGAAGAAGGGAAGGAAGGAAGGAGGGAAGTAAGGGAGGGCGAGCCAAGGAGGGACGAGATATCCAGACAGGATGTACTTAATTCGAGTGGCCACTCGGAGAACAAAGCCAGGTTTTGATAAAGGCAAAAAAAAAAAACAAGCGAAATGGCAAAATGGCAAATAAAAAAAAAACCCTGGAGTTTTGGTTGGCTTTTTTTGTTAGCTAGCCCGCGCTAAAAACTGCGTGTGAGCTGAGCACCTGCGTTTACGCGCTCCGTTTCTGTTTTTCTTGGTTCCGGCTCCCCAAACACTATTTCACTGCTGGTATGTGGACAGAGAGAGAGAGACGGCTGGTCGATACGCAGAGGAGCAAAAGGGCAGAGCGTCCAAGTCCAGTCGCAGCAATTGACCCACTCCGCCCAGACTCCGGTCTCTTGAGCATTTAGTGACCTCTGCGCGTAGTGAGTGTAGTAGTCAGCGGCCATTGTCCACTGAGGTAAGCTGCTTGCACCAAGCCGCCGTCCCGCCCCAACAACACGGTAGCGCCGTCGAGTCCTCCTCCTCCACACACCCCCTTCCCCGGGCTGCCCCCCTACCGACATGCCAACAACAGAACCGCAAGTCCGCCACTCGTCACTGCTCTTCGCAGGAAGTCCAATTGCCATCCCTCGCGGTGTGTGCTTTGCCACTGGCGGACGGCCAGGCACGGGGCGGCGACTGCGCCGCAAGCCGGGCGTTTTCGGCGACAATAAGCGCGCCACCGCACTGGGAAGTGGGGTGCCCTAGCCCGGGTTGACCCGGCCGCAGCTGCTTGGAAAACTTGCACATGCCCCAACACTTTTGCGACCCACTTTCGTGTTCCTCTTCACGTGTTTGGGCCATATCAGATCAAATCACAGACAAGCAAGGCTGGAGTCTCCTGACGCGATATATACCACTCTACACACTGTCATATGATAAAAGCCCATCTTCATTTAGCCATGCACTGATTCTGCAGGCGGTCTTGATTTACAACACGCAACAATACCCTGAATACCTCATCGTAATACCCCGTCTACTCATTCATCTCAGCATCCACATTCTCAATAACGGTCTCGATCCGGCGGATACTGAGCTGAACCGCCATCGACGATGCCATCCCCACGATTAGTCCAACAAGAAACAAAAAATGCTGCCTGTCCCTGTCATCATTCTCTTCAAGCGTTCCCATTGACGGCGCGTTGGCAATTCTCGCGCCCACCACAAACGCCCCCCAGAAGCCCATCAGGACGATGACAAAGCGGACGAGAAACGCCGCCGGGTCGAAAAGCGGGCCCTGCTCGGCAGGCTGGTCGCGAGTTTGCAGCTGAGACTCCATCTCTGAATGCGCTCGTATGATTTCGTTCGTTCCGTTAAGACTGATTGATGCCTGCGCTCTCAACAAATCTTGGCCTTTCGCTGTGACTGCAGAGGGAACGGCTGTGAGACTAGCCGCGTTGCTGGCGCCTTGATGGCTGTATCCTTGGTTGGCCGCTGCTTGCTGATTTGGAGCACAGTCTCTCGAGTCGTCTTTCTCGTTTGCCTTCTCTGCAGATCCAGGTGTCGGTATTATGGCCGCTCTTCTTCTCGACACACTTCTCGTTTCGTACATTCAGTTGCTGGCAGCAGCGCGGGTGGAAGTGAGCACAGGCGGGGGGGAGTAGCGTGCCACGACGAAGGAATTTTTGGCCGCCAGAATCGATAATGGCGTGCCATTGCGATTCGGCCTGCTTCGTCTAAGTCATTGTTTACTCTCCGCCGCCTTCTTGCCTAACTCTAGCCGCTTTCGTCTTAAGAGCCGTTATAGAACGCCCTGGCAATATATATTCACACTGTCGCCTATAACAAATTTATTCACAGTTTCGTCATGTCATATGCCGACCGTTGGTCGTTCTCATAATACATTTAATTACAAGTTCCATCACACATTTCATTTACTGCCCGGTAAACAAAGTGCAGAGGATTGAATATGAGAATTCGAATTATTTGAATTAAAAAACTTTCTGCCCGTAAGTCATGCTTCAAACTACATTTCATCGCGCTGTTTACGACTTGCCCGAAGTGGAAATATTATATGTGACACAAATTCCTGCCAATCTGGTAATATCATATCTCATATCACAACAGCCCAAGTTTCTATTGATAATGCATAAAATTCTCGGTGCAAAAAAATTAGTCTTCCCAATTTAAAAATCAAAAACAAAAAAACAAATTGCCTTGGAACGGATTTGAACCGATGATCTCAGCATTACTAGTGCTGCGCCTTACCAACTTGGCCACCAAGGCGAATTTTTCATAAAAAAATTTCCGGTTCAGCACGTTCTATCAAATTGATACTTAAAGTTCTACTACACTTTCATGTATGTTATTTAGCTTTTATGCTTGTTCGTATTCACGCCAACCAGTTGCTTTAGTAGCAAACATTTACATTTATAAAGCTACGATATTTACTTACAAACTTGTTGATCTATATGTACTTTGTGAAATTTCTAATATTAGCCCTGCTGCACTCTCTTTATGCTAATGTTGCCCTCTATAAGGGAAGTCAATTCTCTTTAAAGTTAATAACCTAAAACCGGAACCAAACACCGTTTTCTTTGCCGGTTCGCAAAACCTATATTACTCAGTTCTTCACTGGCACCGTCCACCAAAGCTCGCACATTCCCGCTGCATTCTTTCGTTTTTGCTCTATAACCCAACATGGCATCCAACGGTGTTACCGGCACGGAGACGCTTCCGAAGGCCAAAGACCTGTGGAGCCACCTCTCGCCCGAGGCGCTCTCGCGACGTCCGTCGCCGCTCAAGACCGCATTCAAGTACGCCATCGACCCGCGCATCGTCTCCCTCGGCGGCGGCCTGCCCCTGCCGGCCTACTTCCCGTTCGAGAAGATTACCGCGACCGCGCCGGCGGCGCCGTTCACGACGTACAACGACCCGGCCACGGCGAAGGATGCGCCGATGGTCACGGTCGAGGTCGGCCGCTACAACCACTCGGACGATCCCGGCATGATTCCGCTGGCGACCGCGATGCAGTACGGCCAGTCGGACGGGTGCAAGCCCTTGCTGGACTGGATCACGACCCACACGAACACGGTGCACCACCCGCCGTACTCGAACTGGGCCTGCCTCATGACGGTCGGCAACACGCAGGGTCTCGACGCCGTTCTGCGGCTGCTGACGTCCCGCGGCGACACGATCCTCGCGGAGGAGTACACGTTCTCGTCCGCGATGGAGACCGCCAACGCGCAGGGCGTGAGACCGGTGCCGGTCAAGGTTGATCTCGAGGGCATCCTGCCCGACGAGCTTGACAAGCAGCTCGCCGCGTGGGACGGCCCGCTCCCCAAGTTCCTCTACACCATCCCGACCGGCCAGAACCCGACCGGCGGCACGCTTTCGCCGGCACGGCGCCAGGCCGTCTACAACGTCTTGTCCAAGTATGACATCCTCATCGTCGAGGACGAGCCGTACTACTTCCTGCAGATGGACCAGTACGTGCCCGGCGCGTCCGAAACCATGCTGCCGTCGCCGCCGACGTTCGAGCAGGACCCGGAGAAGTACACTTCGTTCCTGTCCAAGCTCGTGACGTCCTACCTCTCCCTCGACGTCGACGGCCGCGTGTTCCGGCTCGACTCGTTCTCCAAGGTCATGGCGCCCGGCACCCGTCTCGGGTGGATCGTCGCCCAGGAGCCGTTCGTCGAGCGCCTGACCCGCCAGAACGAGGTCTCGATCCAGACCCCCGCCGGCTTCTCGCAGGCGATCGTGTACTCGCTCCTGTCCGCGTGGGGCCAGAACGGGTACCTCGACTGGCTGATCGAGCTCCGCAAGGAGTACACCCACCGCCGCAACGTCTGCCTCGACGGCCTGCAGAAGTTCTTCGTCGAGCCGTCCGCGCACGCGCCAGCCGGCCTCGCCGACGTGGTCGAGTGGCTGACGCCGACGGCCGGCATGTTCTTCTGGCTCAAGCTCGACGCGCGCAAGCACCCGCTCTACGGCGAGCTCACGCCGCTGCAGATCGAGGACAAAATCTACAAGGCCGCGATCGAGCACGGCGTGCTCTTCATCCCCGGCTCGTGGTTCAGGGCCGACCAGCAGCCCGTGGACGAGTCGATCAAGCCCGCGGACGACGAGCCCGTCAGCATCTTCTTCCGGGGCACCTTCGCGACCGTGCCGCAGCCTAAGCTTGTCGAGGGTCTCTTGTTGTTTGCCGAGACCGTCGCGAAGGAGTTTCTGGGCTAAATCAACAAAAAAAATGTGTAAGATGAGGTAGCTGTTTTCTATTTGCCGGCGTCAATGCATATTTTACAGCAGTTTATGGGCCATTTGTTTAGGAGACTTGTTTCATTAAGAAAAAGGTGTTGTTTCTTGCCTTGGTCATACTGCATTTGTGTAATTTATTGGACAGTCAAGACACCTAGCCAAGGACGTTTGTGAAATATTGCAATCTGTTTACCATGAAGCCATGACTGTGATATAAATTGCTTCTTGTCTTGCCACTAAAGGCGATCATTATATCTAGCTCAGAGATCATGCTGAATGACAAACACCAATGTACCAAAAATTATGCCCCAATTTATACCATGCGAAACCAGAAAATTCAAAGCAATGAAACGTTACTCGCTTTTGAAAATGAGAAATAAAAGCGGCACGACAGATAGGGCCCGTCCTAAGCCATGTCGGCGCGTTCCTTCTCCTTCGCCGCAAGCCGCGCGTTCCGCTGCGCCTCCCATTTCTGGCCGTACTTGAGCTCGATCACGACGCAGCCCTGCGAGAGAATGCAGATGCCGGCCATGAGCGTGAACGCGCCGCCGGGCTTGAGCGCGACGATCATCTTGTCGACGGCGGCGATGCCGGCCGCGCAGACGAGGCAGCGCGTCAGGTTCACTACCGACGACGCGCTCGCGGACCGGGTCGGGAAGAGGTCCACGAGCAGGGTCTGCGACAGGCTGATGTAGTACACGGCCGAGGACGACAGCATGAATGTGGACAGGATCGGCACTACGAAGTGCACGTGGTGCTGTATCGTCCATCCGAATATGATTGACGAGCACGCGACGAGCAAGGACGGATAAAACGACGTGCCAAAGCGGGCCTTTTGGATGTTGAGCTTCTTCATGTCGACGGCCTCGCCGCGCTCTTCGCACTGCCGCTCGAATTCACGAACGCACTGTCGGTAGTACGAGCCCATGATCCTGCCGGCTCCAAAACTTCCAACAATGCTTCCGATGCCACTGGCGAGGTACGAGTATCCGATCTTGGCCGACGAGAAACCGTACTCGCTGCCAAGTAGGGTTGACTGTGCCGTGAGAATCATGAACCACGTCGTATAATGCAGCGAGTTCGGGATCAGGACAACGGCCACGTCAAGTTCCCTTAGCATCTTGAACGGCTCCAACAGGTTGAGACTCGTCCGTAGTGGTATAGAATCTCGGGACGAGTCCTCCTCAGTGCGCTGGACCTTTTCCGGCACATGCTTGATGCGACTGCGCAATGCTATGTACAGCGAATTCAAAATAATGGTCGGGGGGTATATCGACCCGTTGCCGACGATCGACCGGTTCGTTTCCGGCAGGGCAAGGACTAGAACCACGAGCAACACGCCCGCGGCGATGAGCAGAAACCAAAAGATCGACCGCCAGCCCAGCGAGCTCGCGAGGCCGCCGCCAATCATGGGGCCGAACGCGTTGCCGAGCAGGCCGAGTCCCGAGGACACGCCAATGTACTGGCCCCTGTCCTTCCTGGTCGTGATATCTCCAACGACGCCCGCGCCAATCGACACGGTCGCGGATATGCCGCCCGCCTGCAGCAGACGCATGACGAATAGAACAGAGTACCACCTCGTCAACGCGAGTCCCGCGTTTGCGCCAATGTAAATGATGATGCAAATCATGTAAACCGGCCGACGACCGATCGAGTCAGACAACGAGGCCCACAGAACAGGCGCAATCCCTTGGAAGATGCTGTAAATCGTGACCGTCAGGTTCATCTTCTCCGTCGTGACACCGAAGTAGTCTTTCAGAATTGGAATCGCCGGCAAGTATATGGGCAACGACACGGAGGAAAAGAACAACGCATACGCGGCTATCGCAACGATGGTCATCTTCTCGCGATGCGTGAACACGGAGTGCGGTTGCTCCTGCTGGATTGGCAGTTCATCTTCCACTTCCGCAAGAATCTGCGAGTCGCCGTCGTCGTCTTGCCCGGTCGGCACGTCATCATGCACGCGTTTTTCGAGGTCTATGCTGGTCATGCTCTAACTTGCGCATTACTCAAGACGGTCGCTGAGGGTATGCCGGCTTGTGAGAAGGGACGCGTGCTGCTGAAAGTCCAGCAGGACCGTACGGGAGTTCTGGATGCAGAAGCTCGCGGTACAAGCCGACGAAGTTAGACCCTGAAGGGTTTAGCTTTTCAAACGTTCGGCCTAATATCGGATAAGGTTTTCCGAACAGTTGTTGGTCCGTGACACGTTCATTCGACAGCCGAGAGCTTGGAAGTTCCCTCCGCCGGATCAAATCTACTTCGAGCTGTTGACGAACAAAGCAATTGTCAACTATTTAACCGTCCGCATTGCTTGATCTCATTTCGAATGCAGTGAAGGCTCCAAAAAAATCGAACCTCAAGGTTCTTAGAAATATGACTTCGCCGCCGAAATTACCATCGGTAACTCCAAGGTCTTGCAACCAATAGTGACCCTATGCGGATAAAGCACAGCGGACTATGACAAATGTCGGCCTTGTAACAGACAGGCCGACTGTGTGCAATTACGTCGTCTTTTCTGTGAATCTTGACATGTCCAGCAGACGACTCCACACGTCTGGCACCCATGTGTCTAACTCATGTATACAGCAGAGAGCAATGCACAAACATTAGTCACCGGCAAAGTTCAAGAGAAAAAAATGTGTCCCAGGTATCGAAGATAACGGATATGAAGAGTAGACCTACACAACGCAAGCAGCATTGCCAATGACGATTCACAATTCAAGACGAGAAGGTTTCTATCCACAATACTTGCTTTACAGGAAAGAAGAACCAATTTCTAGTATGATATACGGCAAACCGGACTCTAAAGAAATCCTTTAAATTCGACGGGATGATTGATGGACGAGGACTTAAAATCGTCAAAAAGCCCTAACCCGTCATGATGTTGCTGAGCTAATTGTAATCTTTATCTCCGCGGGAGCGCTGGTTTCTGTCGGTCGTCCCTTTAGTAAGTAGAAGTGCTAAAGGAGCCTCAAAGATTCTAATTCGAAGAGAGGGACATCTTCAGTGGATTTTCTGAAATGTCCGACTCATCCCCGGCTCAGACGCTATACGAGCCTGCTCGGCTCGACGAAGGCAGCCCTGACGTTGTGGATTCGCGACTGGCAAAGATTGACACACCTCAAGCAACGCCCCGAGCGATAGTCGTCGGTCTATTGATCGGGTGTGTATTATTTTACTGTTTACGGTTGGACTTTGGGCTTATGTGACTGGTTATTAGGTCAATTGTGCTGTTTTCCAATTTCCAGTTCGGCTTGCAGACGGGATGGATATCCATGATGAGCTTGCCATCAGCTCTTTTGGCGTTCGCGGCGTTTAAGACCTTCCACAGCTACCTAACATACCCCTTTTCCGACGTCGAGAATGTATTTAACCTATTTTGATTTTGTGTGTTGAGCATTACTAACAATTGTTGTCAGGTTTTCGTTCAAAGGTAGTACCCGCCTTGATACTAGCAGCTGCGAGGGTGTTCAAGCATACTAATTGTCTTCATACACAAGTGTGGCGGTTGCGGTTGGTACTGGTCCTCTAGGTTTTGGACTTGTAGGAATCATTCCTGCTCTTGAGAAGTTCTTAACTCCAGAGGAAGGTGGCCCGATAAGCCTGTCTACTTGGCAGATTTTGGGGTGGAGCACAGCCATTGCGTTTTTTGGCGTTTTTTTTGCTATTCCTGTGAGTTATCTCTTAATTCAGCGTTCTTTTATAAGTACTGACTTATTTTTGAAATAGCTCCGAAAGCAAGTCATCGTCAAAGAAAAGCTGAGGTTCCCCTCGGGTAGCGCCACTGCGACCATGATCGGCGTCCTCCACGAGAAGACAGACCCAGCGCCGACGCCAGAGGAGACCGAGCTGCCGTCGACCTCGGCGTCGTCGATTTCGGAGGCCCAGGCAGACGACACCGACGGCCTGAAGCAGCTGGGAGGCGCTGGCGCGTACCATCGAAACATCCGGAACCTTGTGCTGTCGTTCAATATCTCGGCCGGCTACACGATTGCCGCGTACTTCTTCCCCTTCCTGCGCAGCCTGCCCATATTCGGAAGTAACCTTGCCAAGAACTGGCTCTGGACTCTGCAGCCGTCGCCTGCCTACGTTGGCCAGGGAGTCATCATGGGCCTTCCTACCGTGAGTGCGATGCTGTTCGGCTCAATTCTCGGCTGGGGCATTCTTGCCCCGATGGCCACGAAGATGGGCTGGGCGACCGGTCCCATCGACGACTGGAAGACAGGCGGCCAAGGTTGGATTTTGTGGATTTCGCTCGCGATCATGGTCGTCGACAGCGTCATTTCGTTTTCGGTAGTGGTTGGGCAAAGTCTGTACCGGTCGGTTGAACGCAGGCGGTTGGCGTACACGATCATTCCGACAGATAGCAGGGAACCCGAGGACGAGATTGACGAGGAAGAGGCCACGGGCGAGGTTGACGTGAACGAGAACGAGCCGGATGCTCCTCCGGAGCATCTTGTGTCCAATAACGTGACGTATTTTGGAATTGCGGGAACAACTTTGCTGTGCATCGTGCTCATTAAGATTGTCTTTCCGACGACACCGCTTTATGCGATCGTTGCGGCCGTTTTGATCGCGTTTGTCCTGTCGGTTCTCGGCGTACGTGCCCTCGGCGAGACCGATCTTAATCCTGTCAGCGGCATCGGAAAAATTTCGCAATTGCTCTTTGCCGTGATTGTGCCTCGCAGCAACCCTGCGGCGGTTATGATCAATCTGATCGCAGGCGGTGTCGCCGAGGCTGGTGCGCAGCAGGCGGGCGACTTGATGCAGGATCTGAAGACCGGCCACTTGTTGGGTGCGTCGCCCAAGGCGCAGTTTTACGCGCAGATGATCGGCACGGCGTACTCGGTCTTGCTTTCGACGGTCGTGTACAAGCTCTACAACGCCGTGTACGAGATTCCGGGGGCCGTCTTCCGGATCCCGACGGCCGTGGTCTGGATTGATTGTTCGCGCCTCGTCACGGGCGCCGGCCTGCCGCCGAACGCGCAGTACTTTGCCCTGTTCTTCGCCATCGTGTTTGCGACCTTGTCCGTCGTGCGATCGCTCTACGCCAAGCGCCCGTGGGCGCGGTGGATCCCGTCCGGCGTGGCCGTCGGCGTCGGCATCTACAACTCGCCGTCGTTCACGCTCGCGCGCTTCGCCGGCGGCCTCGCGGGCTGGTACCTGCTGCGCCGGGAGTCGCGCTACAGGGTCGAGCACGTCGCGCTCGTCATCAGCGCGAGCGGGCTTGTTCTCGGCGAGGGCCTGTTCAGCATCGTGACGATGATCCTGACCAGTTTACATGTGCCGCATTTTTAATGTACGCGGGGCGGGAAATAGCTTATTATGGAAGATAGACCCACCCACCTTTTTGGTGGAAAAAAATTGCAGAAATGGACCGGGCATGAATGAGGGAGACAGTTTTGTTGTAATTTTGTATGCATTATATTTCTGGGTCCAGCTAGTTTTGGTCGTGATCTTTTCGAATTTTTTTGAATTGCAACATCCATATGGTGCATGAAGTTGGCAAATCTACATAGACATAACAATAGTCAGAGTATTGGTGACAACGAACTATGCAAGTCCCTGAGCGAGGCCGTAGAAGGAGCAATGGCTTTTGCAGGTACAGTCCATCCATCACAATTGCCCGGTACTTTGTTCGAACTATAGCACATTTCCTGATCGTTCCAGCAATAAACGAATGCTTGTAGTCCGCGGCACTGCACTTAAATTTACCAATTGACAGACCGCATCGTCATCTCTCAAACGCGACTACCAGACGCGTGGGTTGGGGTTCAGAGCGTGTAACTGACGCGTTTTTTTTTTCCATTTCTGTGAAATTGGTAATTGCGAGCTCCAACCGTCCTGTCCGATCCGACTAAAATTTTGGAAGACGGTAAAAATACATACATACCTGTATATCGACGAGAAAAGCGGATAGAAAAAAATGTCAGAGAGTTCTCCGGAATCGTACGTTATTGGCATCCTCCCTTCGGTATGGCTTCAGAACTTGCATTAACTGACGGCCGACAGATTCATCGAATTGGCCAAATTGGAATCGGCCTTCGAAAAAGCTGAAGTCGAGATTTGTACGATATGTTCTGTCCTCTTTCTACCTCTTATATGCATTTTGATTTTCTTACGTGCATTATCTCCTGCAGTAAAATATTCAACAAAGCTATTACAGCCATTATACGAGCGGCGGAAATCGATTGTTGCAGCGGTCGAGAAGTTTTGGCCGATTGCGATTGAGCAGCTCGGCGATGAGATCGATCAATATTTCACGCCGCAGGATGCAGAGGTATGATTTTGTGCCCCCGAATGCTTCCGGTGGGGGAGGATTACGACGGCTTACGCTCGAGCATTGCAGTTGATCGACTTCTTGGCCTCGGTCGAGGTCAGCAGGGACGAAGCAGAACCGCGGACGTTCACGATCACATTCAAATTCAAGGAGAACCCTTTCCTCGAGGACCTCGTGCTCGCGAAGACCTTCACGCATATCCCGAAACAGGACGCCGGCGACGGTGCCGCGGAGGAGGACAGCGAGGACATCACCGAGTCCGCAAAGATCGAGTACAAGTCCACGAAGGTCCCCATCAAGTGGAAAACCGGCAAGGACCTGACAAAGTCAAAGCCCGGCAGTACGCCGAGCTTTTTCACGTTCTTCGATTGGGCGAACAGCGAGACCGCCGGCGACGACGTCTTTCAGAACGCCCACGAGGTTGCGCTTGTCATTGTCGACGACCTGTATCCAAATGCTGTCAAATACTTTAGTATGCTGGCAATTTTTCTTTTTATGACCTGTGCGACGTGAATGCTAAGCTAATCGACTTTTTTTTGTTGTAGCCGAGGCCGTCAACGAGGCAGAGGACGGCGATGAAGACGAGGAGATTGATCTTGAAGGTACGCTGCCAACTTTTTCTCACATCTTCGTTGATTCATAAGTACTGACATCTCGGAATAGATGAAGACGATGAGGAAGAAGAGGAAGAGGAGGAGCCGCCAAGAAAAAAAGCAAAGAAATGATTGTTACGCGAAAAGGCGAAATGATATCCAATCTTGTATAATCACATAGTACAATACAGATAAAGCTCGGGCAAGGTCACGTAATATACAAAAAAGAGAGCTCGACCTTTAAGGTTCCAAAAACATAACAAACCCCATATCCATGCAAAATGAGTCTAGTTCGACGTCAAGTCAACGTAATAGCAAGCACCCTTCGTCATTTCGTTTTCACTTCCCACACGTTTATATTCCCGTCGTCGCCTCCAGTAAGAATGATCTCATCCTCTTTCTCCAGATGCTCGCCCGGTTGTTCTAGCGAAGTCGTGGGCTTCCATTTCTTTGCCCAGATCACGGCATTAATTTCAAAAACAGAGTGTGCGTCGGCTTCCTCCGCGATGATTTTCCACTCGCCCTTTTTAACCTCCTCGTAAACAACAAGCAGCCCATCCGCGCCGACAGAGGCAACTCGCCCGCTGCGGGCGCTCCAGCTGACCGCGTATATCGGGCCGGTGTGCACCTGCGGCAGGACGGCTTCTTGCTGCCAGTTTTCGGAAACGGGCTCCGACCTGAACGTCGACGGGATATCGCGCGGCCCAGCGACGCCGGAGATTGACACTCGGCTCCACACCCGGACTGTTTCGTCCGCAGAGCACGACACGATGCGCGCGTCGCCTGCCGCGGTGCGCTTGTCAAAGTCGACGCACCAGACCGTGGAGCGGTGGCCCACTATTTCGCCGGAACAAACCCAGTCGTCGTCGTCTTCGCGCCACAGTCGGATTGAGTCGTCGTAAGAAGCCGACGCGAGTAACTAGATAGCAACCGAGTTAGCAGTAACCCTGACCAGGTGGACAACAGATTATCATACCTCTTCTGATGGGTGCCACGCGACGTGTTTGACATCCTGAGTATGATCCTGTAAAACTGCTACGCATTCAAATTCTTCATTGTCCTCGTCGGCTGTGGGTCGCCGTAATTAGTAATAAAGCTCTGCAGAAGAATTGACGTTCTCAACGCACCTTCCCATATCCAGACACTCTTGTCTCTCGAACACGATGCCAGGAATTGGCCGTCGTGTGACCAAGCAACACCTTTGATTTCATTCTCGTGGCCCTCCAACGACGCGACAAATTCCCACTCCTCAAGACCGACGTCTGATCCTTCTTGGTCTGACTCGGGACTGCCTACTTGCTGTCCATATCTCTCGCCGTCTCTTATCCATATTCCCACCGTGCCGTCAAAGCTCGCCGTGGCAAGAACAACCTCGCTATTTACGGCTCCGTTCGTGGCCTTCCATGCCAGCGAACGTATGCTGCGCTTGTGGTTGCCGTCAAGGTTGGCGAGCGGGAAATAGGTGTTGAGCGAATATATCTGTGCAGACTTGTCGGAGGTCGCGGCGGCCAGGAGAGGCAAAGTCGGGTGAGCAGCCAGACTCCATATCCGGTCCGTATTGGCCGGAATAGATTGGACTTGCGTGAGAGGCATTGGTGCTCAATGTTCGCAAAAAAATGTCGTCGCTGGAAGATATCTTCACTGTGTGGAAAAAAAGCGATGAAGGTTTTGGGACATCAATCACGTGTGAACAGTTGCATGAAACTCATCGAGATCAGAGTCCGACGACAGTCTGATTTCAAGAAATATTATATCATACATCCAAGCGAGGTTTTGCTGTTGGCTCGGGGTTTATACATAGTACTCTTTGCAACGTACCATGTACGATGTTTGATTTTCGCGGTGTAAGTATTTTTTTGACCCCGAATCTGGAGCGTCATGGATCCAGAAACCCCATATTCGTGGAACCTCTGCTAACCTCAGGCATCCAAAGGCAACCGTCGAAGATCTCGATCTGCCTCCAGCGTTTTCCATCACACCTGAAACGCCTTTGGAGCACGCTCTTGAGCTGTCTTACGAGAGATCGTACTCGTACCTTCCCGTCATCTCTTCGGAGTCGCGCAAACTACTGGGCTATTTGTCTGCCGAGCAGCTCCAACAGCATGTCACCCGTCCGCCTTCTCCATCGACACCAACGGTCGTTTCAAGCATGCTGAGGTTTTCGAAGAAGCTTCCGTTTCTCAAGATCACGCCAGACACGCCGCTGGAAGAGCTCGAGTCGTTCTTCGCCGCCGGGCACGACTTTGCCATTGTCACGGACGACTCCCGGCGATTCGTTTTGGGTGTTGCGGTTCCGGACGATCTGAGTAATTTTGTCAAGAAGCGGCCGGTGATAGCAGGGAATGCACAGAAATCGTAGTGATGTTCGTGTGTTGCATTGCAATTGGGAATTGCTTTTGGTGGATTTTGTTCCGGGATGCGGGGGATTTTTTATAGCAAGTTTCATACAAGATAGCTTTTATCTTCTACGTCACCTTACTCACGATCACTCCTTACTCACGGTCACTCATATCCTCTTGCCGCTTCCAATGATTCATCTGGTGACATATGTCCCAAAGATATAAGCTTACGATCCGGGCATTGATTATTATGACGATCTCCAGCATCGTTGCAGATAAGGTTTCTGCACGTGATTATGCAGGGGTAGCATCGGTAGCTTAGAACGAAGATGCAGCTTGTACATATTCTGGGGTCAAACACGCGCGATTTGAGAGAGATCGTAAGTATTGATCGCTCGTACTATGATCCCCAAGATAATTGCGGCTGTGCAATGCGAGGCTGAAAGGTTAACTGACGTCCAGAACATATCGTTCAAAAAGCTCGCTTCGTCCTTATTTCTGCACTTGGCTCGTCTTCCGACACTCGAACGATACCGCGGAGACCATAAAGCAGTCGAATCCAATTGTTATCCGCTCAGAATGATGTCTGCGTCTACTGCCTCGTCTGCTGTTTCCACGTCGCTGTATTCCATATACGGGAAGCTGTCCAACCAGCCTTCAACCTACGACAGAAAGTCGCTTTATCGATTTGGCAAGGTTCTTGTATGTGCAGCCACTCGACGATACTCGATTGCCGTTGTTTTAGGCCTACTGCTGACTCTGCGGAACTGTTATGATTTCATAGGGAGCTGGCACGTATGGAATCGTGAAAGAGGCCACTAGCGTCGCGACCGGCGAACGCGTGGCAGTGAAGGTGATTCTGAAGAAGAAAGTCAAGGGCAATGAGCAAATGGTCATCGAGGAGCTTAATCTCCTGCGCCAGCTGCACCATCCCCATATCGTTGGATTTCGCGACTGGTTTGAGTCAAAGGTCTGCTGCAAGCCACTACAGTTTCATACGCCGAGAAATAATGCCGTCTAACGTTTTATGCGCCAGGACAAATACTATATCGTCACACAGCTCGCCTATGGCGGCGAGCTTTTCAACCGCATTGTCGAGAGGGGACGGGTACGAGTTGTCTTGTGAGAAATTCTTTTTGGCGCCGCTGTTAATTTATCTTTATTGTGTAGTACACCGAAGAAGACGCGGTTGCGACAGTGACAGAGGTGCTTGATGCAGTCGATTACTTGCATCACCGCAATATCGTACACAGAGGTATGAAATCGACTCTAATTTCGTAACATTCCTGCATATGCATATTCTAATTTTATTTGTTGATGTGAGCCAGATCTCAAGCCTGAGAACCTACTCTATCTCACACCGGATCCCGACTCTGAACTTGTCATTGCAGACTTTGGCATTGCGAAGACTCTTGTAACCGAATACGATGTTCTCAGCACTATGGCAGGATCGTTTGGATACGCTGCGCCAGAGGTTTTACTGCGAACCGGCCACGGCAAGCCTTGCGACATCTGGAGTTTGGGAGTCATCACGTATACCCTATTGTGCGGCTATCTTCCGTTCCGCAGCGAAGTTGTACAAGAATACGTTCTCGAAGCTCGGGAAACCGGTGTGATTTTCCATTCAAAGTACTGGAAACATGTCTCAGACGACGCAAAGGACTTCATAAGATCCATGCTGCAAGCCGATCCAGAGAAGCGACCGACCAGCTCACAGCTGCTGGCTCACCCGTGGATCACGGGCAAGACTGCCACCTCCAACGATTTGCTTCCCGCCATCAAGGAAGGATTCAATGCTCGCAAGAAGTTCCTTCATGCGATCGAGGCGGTTAAACTGGCGAATAAGATCAAAGCGCTTGGCTTGAATGACGACGACGACGAAGACGACGATGAGCTGGACTCCTCACATTCTACCGCCCACTCTAAAGACAGTGATCTCCTTGGAGTGCCTCTCGATAGCGAGTCTAATCGGAGAAGTTCCTTCGGATCCAAGGGCAAGGCGACACTGGTATTCCAAGAAGTTGTTAAAGCAGCTTCTCGAGCGAACCACACCAGCAAGGAGGAAGGAAACGAGTAGGCTCATTGCTGTTTCTGACAAGATTTGTTTTGAAGATTTCAGTCGTATTTTATCTTTCTTGGAATGTTTTGCCTGTTGTTTAATCTGGATTTAGTGTGACCAAGATAATCAGTACAAATACACAGTATTCTGCGCGATCCTCTTTAGCACCTATTGCTGTACTTCAACGTGCACACTTTACTTAGCCCAGTTGTACACAGTTTATTGATAGAGAAAACCCAAGACCCAACCAAATCTGAAAAGCAAAGCAAACGAACATTAACAACACATAAACATCCAAATCATAGTAAAATAAAAATACATATTATCACAATTCTATCTTAACAATACGTTTCACTTCGACATTGCCCGGTTTGCAATGAACTATAAGACAACAAAAAGATTAATCAGCAAAAGCAACAATATGAATTCCTCAAAACTGAACATACCTCTCTGTATTTGGCCAGATAGATTTTGAGGGTCTCGGAGTAATTTTCGAATCCGAGGGACGTCATCGCAAACAGGATATCCTCGCCGTTGACGGTCTTTCTTTTCTCCGCAGAGCATTTTTCCGACGCTGCAGTAAAGAAACAACGAGTCAATTTCCGCAACGCAATCTCGCAGCTCCAAGTATGATCTTCAACAAACTCACCTTCGCTTGTTATGAACGATATAAACTCGCTGACGCACTCCTGCATGCACTCTTTTGCTTCCTTTGATATCTTTGCGTTTTCGGGCAATGCCATTTTCATAATCCGCGCCACTAAACCGTATGAAATATTAGTTGCTGTTTGACCCAGCAGTTCTCGACGACAGAAAAACAAAAAGCGTACCGTTGGCAATCGGAAGCCATTTATCCTGTTCTTTGACCTCGTAGTCGCCGCTAAAGCCACCCATGCCATTGGCGCCGTCCAAGTCATCCAGGCCAACGTCACCCAGTTGGTCGCCGCCGTCGCCCATGCCGTTGCCACCGACGACGCCGCCGCCGCCGCCGTTCTCGGTGTCGAGCATGTCCAGGATGTTTGCTATCCCGTCATCGGCCTCCATGACTGTGCCTGTCTGTTGTTGGTTGTCGTCGAAGTGAGAGGAGCAGATCGGGCGCCGCTCTTGAATGCGCGCAATTCGACCGGGACCAGAATACGGGTGCCTGTGTGCGCGGTGTTGCAGTACAATCAACCCCACACATATGCTGCAGTCAGACGTGTTCCAATGCTGATGAACGGCAAGAGCCGCTCGCTTTTTGGGCCGATGCAAATAATTACACAAATCCCTTGATCTGTAAGCATAACCCTCAGTTGAAAGCCATGTTGGATCTAGACTAGAGTATCTAGAACGAATATATGCATAGTGAAAGAGTTCATTTCTATAATCGTGGAGCGTATTC
Organism: Lipomyces sp. NRRL Y-27488; assembly: GCA_030556275.1. Classification (NCBI taxonomy): domain Eukaryota; kingdom Fungi; phylum Ascomycota; class Lipomycetes; order Lipomycetales; family Lipomycetaceae; genus Lipomyces; species Lipomyces sp. NRRL Y-27488. The sequence continues at coordinate 32,909 of JAKTPS010000086.1, forward strand.
TCATAACAAATATTAAAAACCATCAAAAAAATAAAAACCAAATTCTTGTATGTCCCCCCATGCAAAAATGATACGTGGACGGAAAAAGAAAATCCAAATATCACACCTCAGTCACCAAAGTATACAACATCTATCCCATCAAATGAATACTAACCATTCATGGATCGTTTGAGCTTCCAGCGACCCCAAGAATATAGAATGAATCCAATCTCTGACAAACTGTCGTTAACAATCCAAAAATCGACGGATATAAAGTAAGACCAAAATGAATTTCAAAGCGGCGCCACAGGAAACCACGTCATATATTACAAGGCCACCCAGAGAATAGGTAACGAAAAAGCAGAAACTGCGCTGGAATATGACCCAACCGGAAAAGCGCAATAATAAAGATACAGCCAAACCACAAATCGGTCTGGAAAAACGGACATGGCAAAGATGACGGAAGCAGGAATACTAAAAACGCAAACAATCTGCAAGCTTAATGCTTTTCATCTGCCGTCAATTCCAAGCCAGGAACGATCTGCGAGTCTTCCTGACCTTGCAGTTCTAAATGGGCACTAAGTTAGCTGACCATTTCAATAAATAAATCAATTGCGCTGAAAACACTAACCTTCATGAGACAGAGGATCACAGCCAGAACTCGCTCGCATTTCTCGAATTCTGTCAAGCTGCCATCCGGAAATCCAAAGCTTGTTGTCATCAAACAAATCATCTTGCCATCGCACAATTCTTCGGCCCAAACGAACACTTCGGCTCAGACCGCAAAAGCCTGGGTTATACCGCCATCCGACGCACTCAGACCATTCGTCGCACTTTGCCTTGCACTTTTCCAGCGACTCGTAGGCATCGTCACGCAACGCGCGCTCCTTGGTCGCGGAATACTCGCGGTCGTTTGACCGGTTGTCCCAGTCTTCCTTCTGCGGTGCTAGCCAATTGTGCATGAACTTATGGTAGACGTCCACATATCGAATATATTCATCCTTGTCATGCGTCCGCTTAAAATCCTGCTCAAATTCGTAAATCTGCTGGATGTCTTGCGGAGAAATGTGGTGGAAGCTCATAATGGGCTCACACCAGTTGTCGGCGTTCCCGAAAACAAGCCATTGGGGTTCTCCTTGGAATTTCCACTTGGCATACGGATACACATTGTAACCTTCAGCGATCTTAATACCTTTTTCATAGAAAGCGCGGGCCACCATATGGTCACCGCAGCAGTCGCCGATGGTTTCCTTGTCCCATCGTCGATACAACTCGGGATCTTGGCCGAAGGTGCGCAGCATAGTACCTCGAGAAATGACAACAACAGAACCTCCGTGAGCAAACTGAACGGGGGGCATGCCAACAACCGATCCCATGTAAAGAGTATGTCTGTAATTCAGGGTTCTAAGCCAGTGCATCATTGGAGTCCACATAACATAAGAGTCCGCATCCATGAAGATATACCACTTTGCGTTGGGGTTGGAATTCCACGCGTGCTGAAGCATAGGCAAGTTCTTGTACTTGTCGAGATTCCACCCCTTCTTGTTTTGGGCAATACCCCAATGGTCTTGAGGAAGAACATTTGAATGGTTCTCCAGCATCTCCTGCTGAATTCGCCAGAGCTCAAAGTCGTCTGTTGACTTGAGAGCCGCAGACACGTTTTGCAGGGCATCCACAACGTGGTGGCCCGCAATTGTCTCCTCCATGTCGGAATAGACTTGGTAGAAGGGGACCTGCTTGAAGGTGGTCTGGAAATGGATGGGCAACCGTTTCCACAGGACAGTCGCACCGGTCTTGACCATCAAGAACACATCTTCAATTCCTTCAGGGTAGTCAGGACTGAAAAGGTCAGGGTATCCCACAGCCGGCTGTGGAAGTAGTTCGCGCGAAACGGGGCGCGGGTCAGCGGTGGTCCACGACAGAAACGACTGCTTCTTGTTTGGCCCCAGTGAATGTATAAAGCCTATCAGCAAGAGCAATATGCCTCCAACTGAGAACGCAAACCACAGCCTTCGATTAGGGCGAAAGCCTGAAAAGAGAAAGGGTCAGCTATATTGTCATTCAAATGTATGAAACACGACGCGTACCTTTGACTCCGGCAGTACTTCCCACACTCATTTCCGCAATCTTTGACAAACTTGGAACGCGGACGTATCGGACACCTGGAAACATGGACTACTACACGCTCGTTGTAGAATAGCGTATGCCACAGAGCTAACTAATTCTTGCCGGTGGCCCGTAATGTAGTCAGACAGCCACGAGGAATGAACAAATTCCCTGGATAATCGTCCGAGTACGGCACAAGTTGGTCGGACTTCTATCGAAGGCTGCGAAGGAGTATGACGGAGAGGACGCGAGACGTGAATTCTCGATGGGAGGAACGAGACGGATGATGGCTGGAGAAATGGCAATTGAGATATGTACCGAGGACGTGCACTGATCTCTGAAATACCTGACCTGAATCTGAATATCTCGACGGAACGGGTTCATAAACTCAACTCCCGCAGTCTTGACCAGACGGTGATAGGGCTGTGCTCCAGTTGTGCCAGAAAACTTGTGGACTGCTCGCGCCGCGCCACTCCGCCGCATCCTGACCCGCCCGGCTAGAAAATCAAGATAAGCTAATTCCCGGGTCACATTAGCTCATCATCCCTTAGCTTATCGCGACATGAATTTGCGAACGCAATACATTTTTATAGCAGATCAGATTTTATTTTATTATTTAGCACGGTTTGTATTTTAAAAGATGTATCGCCCTGTTGGCAATGGGCCTTGGAGTTGGACCGTCGCTGAGTTGGCGTGGACTAGCCTAAAATAGATATTGAAAACTTTAAATGCTGGCCAGAACAATATTTTTATCCACTTCGTCAGCTTCGCAGGCTTCAGACATGATATATAAAATGCATGTGAGCGGCGATAGTTCGCTTTCGCCTATTCGCAGCTGAAGAAATCTGAAGAAATCTCGGGGCACCGCTGACAAACGACTGCAATTCTGTTCTGATTGGCGGGAGTTACAGATAGCCGGGACTGGACACATATTTTATTTTCTTGCGATCAGTCTACACTTTGAACGACGTCTTTCGAGTGCTCGGCTCTCCAAGACCTGAGGTGCAATTCAAAAAAGCCTCTACGCTGGAGCACAGTTGTGTTGTTCTCAATTGGTCTCATACAAATTTATCTGCGAGTTCTTGGTCTGAATAAACTGAGCCCGGGTCTGACATCCGGACTAATTGTCCGGGTCGAAGAGCGGCACGGCAACGCGATAGTGCTATCGCACCGGACTTGCGCAGTTGAACGTTTGGGTTAGCGATCGATACCTTTGGATGGACCTGTCAAAATCAGCCGTTTTCCCCTTAATTCAAGTCCCTTCTGATACGTTCCCAAATATCAATCAAATCGCATGTCTGTCTCGTCTCTTCTCCCTGTGTTGCTTGTCTTGATACCTTCTTCGGTCTAGAAGGTAACGCGCTTATTCGTTTTGCCTCTTTGGACGAAGCTGCTGAATGTCCTTCGATTTTCTTAACGATCAACCGCGGCACGTGCCCAGCGACGCTTTGATGGATGGTTGAATATGAGATGCAGTGGCGATCTTTCCGGCGAAATATATTGCGTCTCAGTCTACTACTGGCCAATCAAACGAACTGCGGCAGATGTCACGATGCCATGAGGTCTGAGATCAGGTTTGCTGAACCCACCCCAATGGAATATCATTTGGAATAGTTTGTTCACGATTCCCTACTTTTCTTTCTCAACGTGCTAATAGATCGGGCGTCGTCGTTGTTGAAGGATATTGAATATATCCAGACTGGACGACACTGGCTTGCAAGAATGCCATATTTTACAACCCCATATGGCCCGTTGTTATTACCCATTGAGAAGTTACTTGGTCAGACTGACGTTGCACAATGCTGTACTGTGTGTTTTTTTTTCGCGATCTCTTGTTATTCTAGATACCTGTTGAATGGAAGTAGGGTTGTAACGGCGGTGATGCGATAACTGGGTGCAAGCAACGTCCTTGAAGACCGACCGATCAGCAAATGTATTGCCGCCTTTTTTTGTTAGGTATTTTCGTCTACCTGCATGATCTTGCCTGACGCGTTATCGAATTTGAATAAGAAATGGCGCACAGAATTTCAATATATACTCTTTGACATGACATGAGCAGCGCGAGGTGCACGAGGATGTGCCCTGTTTTTCCCTCTCCTGGCCGCTCTTCAAAGTGTACGCATTAAGTGCGGCTATAGCCAACAAGATTTCAAATGGCATTCACGACTAGCCCTGCGTTCGGGTCCTGTGATATATCTGCTTGGTTGACTCGGTTGCGTGTCGAAATCTAACATTACAGGTGAGAGGATCAGCATCGCTTGTGAGACCGGGTGCCGTAGATCATTGTATATAAACGCCAGCGCCAGCGCGGCGGCCCTCGTGTCAGCCGGTATATAGAAACTGTCACTGAGATGTATCAGGTACGTCTCTGGTACAGTGTATTATTGGATAACGCCGCATTATAGGCGTATAAGTAACTAATCAAAAATATACAATGTGCTCGTGTCAGCTGTTACGTTGCGTTGCAGAAGAATGTTTGAAGGCAGCATGTGACCTGCTCTTAATCACGGTCTTGAAACTGATGCGAGTTGGCAGCAGAAAGTGATCTGCGTCCCTCGCCTAATTCTGGTGGCCAAGCCATAGTGTGGCGCTTCAATGGCGACTACTGAATGAAACAATTTCGCGGACTACGGCAGGGTGCCAGAGGTCATACATAATAGCTTGACATGCACTGCTCTTGATTTCCCCAGAGCATGTGGGTTGAAGAACGTAAGTAAGAAAAAGAGAGCATCTGCTCTGATTTAGCGCAATACGCTCTTAGGTTCGTTCCCAAGGTTGAAATCGAAAGAGTCACGGCGCGGCCCTGACTCCATTTGTAATTCATCGCCAAGAGAATTTGATGATATGATTCACTAGGGGGACAGGACCAAGAACAATTCAGAGTATGATATGTATGCGGAGACAGGTTGACGGTATTTGTGAACAAGGGGAACTTGCGGTGCAGGATCGAGCAAATGGCGGGGTAAAAAAAAGCTTTTCTCCCAAAAGCTTTTCTCCCAATGGAAAAAGCTTTCAGACTTCACTACGACTGGTAGCATCGCTTAAAAGGACATACAAACAATAACAAATGAAATTGACATGATCATTCGTAATGTCCAGAAATAATGGCGCAGGAAAGAATCTTGGAAAGGATCGAGACTACGGTCTTGAACGAAAGAAGCAGACAGCATGCTCGAGCGACTGGACTACAAAAATGGCACGTTGTCTTTTGCAAGGACCGGATTTAAAGAAATAGCTGCGGGGAGGCAGCGTGATATTTTGTCCGTTTTCGGCACGGTATGCAGAGCAAGCAAAAATGGCAGTTGGCACCACAAACATGCCGCTTGGCCGTGTGTTACATAGCATCGAGGCGTCGAGGCGTAATTTTTTCCGGATGTGTATGTAAGCCTCGGTGAGCCACACGAACAGACCTCTAAACTTTGTCGTGAGACGCCGAAGGATTTGAACAGCACCGCCATATTTTTAGATGTGCACGGGCATCTTTTTGGAGAGGCTCTGTGCCCGTGAACCGAAAATACAGGAAGAGAGCCGAGTTATCATTCGCGTTATCATCCTGTAATTTGGTCCTCGCTAACTTGAAAACAAAGAACAAACGGACTGCTGCCCGCTAAACTATCGAGGACGTCGCCAAACATGAAACGGGAGCACCAAGTCTCTGCATAAAGAGATCAGAAAACGCAGATGCACATCATACCAGTTAGTAGTGTCCCTGGAGCGAAAATTGCGGCATATGCGCCAAATATAATGAGAAACACAAGACACACTCAATTGTCAGCACTCCGGTGGTCCTGACCAACTCCAAGCATTGATGCAAAGATAGACCTTCCACGCTCACTGTATATACGACGGGTTCTCACACGGACTTGAGAAGGAGATAATCAGTCGCATGTGAGCTAAATAAGGATAACACTCGCGACATTCTTCAGAAATAGGTGTCGCAAATAAGCGGATTTAAAATGGTCTATATCATACCATCATGGCTTGACGAGGTTTTCGGGCCCAAAAGACGCACGGAGTCACGGCAATTGCGAAAGAGGAAAAACCTTTTCGGAAGATTCATTGAAGGTTATGCTAACTTGTTTAGGCGTGGTCCATGCATTTGAGATAGTAATAAGCTTCTGCGCTAGGCTTAGACAGGTATGTTGAGCCCAAATCAGGCCCAAGTTATCCCTTACGCTTTACTTCTTTGGAAGCTGTCCATATTCGATAGAGTGAATATTAATAGAATTAGAAAATGATAAATGCGTCGCCGTTTAGTTGACTTGACCGCCACGGCCTCAAGGTGCTAATAGAATCTTTGCAGCGAATTGCGGAGATACTGGACGGGCGTGACGTAGAGATGTGCCGTTTGCAACAGCTTGGCCACCAGCAGGCGCCGCCTGCAGCCTAACGCTTATTTATTGAACTAACCCCGAACCTTTACGGCTTTAGGAAAATTTCCGCTGTCACCGAACGAGTGGCTTTGCGCCTCAGGGCTCTTTACAGTACCTCATCGACAGTGTACGAACATGACTGGCACTGCAGGATACTTTTCGGCACTCCAGCCCATATGCTTAGTAACTTGCGAGAGACATTTTATACCCTGGCTTCAACAGGTTGTCTAGTCCCTGGTTAGAGCTAGCTCCGCCTGCTGGGATATTCCGTCTGACTTTTATTGCAATAGACAAATCTGAAAACCCTCTGCCAGGGACTGTCGATGAGAACGATCATGAGAAGGAACAGGTTCACGGCGGCTGGAGGGAGCATTTATCTACTACACGCCATCGAGTCCATGAGCAAACAGAGTGATCTGCTCGCAGAACTCCGCGCCGCTTTGTCATCGCATAACGGCAGCACAGCGGACGCGGACTTGGAGCCGGCATTAATTCAGGGGAAGATCCAATAACTCCGTGAGTCACTTGCTTGGTTACTCACTTTACTCAGGAGTTAAGACTCTAGTGCCTCACAGCCAGTGTGTTCATCATCATACGATTTGGAGTGGGAATGACCCAGGTTCCTAATGTCCGCGAACTGATGAGGAAACCGCCATTTGAAGTTGTTCGCATCAAAGTGTCTAACATGACGCAGACATGGGCGCTGCCTCACCGCTGGGCTCGGTGACGAAACATGAAAGACATGAGTTTGGCTGAACATTACTCTAGCAGGCAGAGTGATAGAGCTGAACCTCATGTGGGGTTTAAGATTTGGCCCCATAATCCTCGTCGTGAGCGGGAGAGGGGAAAGGGAGTAGCTCGCATAGCCATCGAGGCATGCAAGATATCAATTTCCTGGTGTCTCGTCGCGGAGGTACGCTCGAGTCTGCTTGCAGATCTCGACGGAGGCCGCGGACTTAAAACGCGTCACGTACGAGAGTGCTGAGCAATCTGTAAACAACGGGTCGCGTCGCCGACGCGTTGCAGCATATGTGCGCAAAGAACAGAGCCTGCGGCGAGCTCCGCGCCTCAGGCGATCACGACGGTGGCCCGTGGGCCGTGGCAGCCGTTCTGCGGATGTTCCGCGGGCTGTGCCCCCAACCACAGCTCCAAAGGTCCAAAGGGGCAGACGGGGGCTTGTAGCGTGAGTCACCAGCGTACCCGGTACGGTCGCCGGTACGTCTGGGCCGAAATTGGTCACCGTTTGCGTGCGCGTCATGGGCGGCCACGAGCGAGTCGCCGGAGGTGCTCGAGGGCACGACCAGCACACCGGCAGAAAACAAGAAAAAAACCATCGATGCGCAATCCCAAGCGACATGGCCCCCCAAATCAGGCTGTTCTCCGCGCCTGCGTCCCTGCGTAGGTCCGGAGTCTGTCTCTATATATATGCCAGCGGCCTGCCGCTCCACGCGAGGACGTCTTCCCTGGTATTCACGCAGCAGACAGCCAGACGGCCAACCAATTCTCGACCGCGGCACGCCGATTACATCACCTATTGACTCCTGAAAGCATCGCCGAGTCAGGACTCCGTTGTGGGCGCTGCATCACTGCGTCATCGGCCTTTTTTGTCCCGCGAATACCCCGAGGGCCTCCAACTTTTTTCTGCTGCAACGAAATACGGCTCGCCCTAACCCACACCTATGACTTCTTCCGGCTTTTCTCGTCGCTTGAGACTTAAGCAGGCAATCTTTCACACGCCCACTTTTTCGTCCTCGTCCTCGTCTTCCTCGTCCTCGTCTTCCTCTTCCTCCTCTTCCTCCTCCTCGTCCTCGTCGTCGTCGTTGTCCTCACACGAGTCAGGCAGCAACGGCTTGTCTCTTGTCTTGAACCCTCCACCGCCTCCGCCGTACGAACACGCTGCGACCCGGAGCAGCCAGCCAACCCTATATTCCCTTGCGGATCTTGGAACTTCATCCGGCTCCTTCGCTTTTATTCCCACTACCGCCAATCCTCCTCTATCTCCTCCTCCGTCTCCTCCTCTGCGTGCATCTTCGCCTACGTCCGGAAACATGGCTGCTGCCGTCGCGAATATGCCGGCCGCCACCAGCCAGTCCTTTGGTCCGTCACCAGTGCCGGAAAAGCCTCTCGCGCAGACTAATTCCGGCACCCTTTCTATGTCGATAGTGCTCGCCGAGCCGATTCTTTTCTTGCAAGGATTTGATCGGTCGGAATTTGCCGACCACCAGCCGGCAATGCTCCGCGGCAGTCTTAATATTGTGGTCACAAAGCCCACAAAGCTGAAGGCCATATCATTATCTTTCACTGGCAAAGGGCGCACGGAATGGCCAGAAGGTCAGAACTTCCCCTTATTTTACACAGTTTTTGTTGAGCATTGTACTGACTTTAACAATAGGCATTCCTCCCCAGAAAGACGAATACAGCGAGGAGAAGGAACTTGTTGGTCACAAGTGGCCCTTTTTCGATGTCTATCATGCAAGCGAAGAGTCACCATACGGAACAGATTCCATCACAGATCCTCGAGGAAGCTCGAGCTTTCTTCCCGGCGCTCTGCAGGATATCAGAGAACGCGAGCGCAGCTTGTCTGTCGGCCGAAGGTCTCTGTCCGCCACTGGCCGTCGTTCGGAGTCGCTTAGCAGGGACTCTCTCGAGGATAAGGAGAAGAGTGCCGCGCAGGCTGCCTCCAAAGGATACCGAATGTTTGCTCCGGGCAAGTACACGTACAACTTTGAGTTTGCCATAAGCCCATCGCTTCCGGAGACTATCAATTGCGCTCTCGGCTCGGTGAAATATGAGCTCGAGGCCACTATCGACCGACCAGGAGCATTCAAGTCCAAATTGGTTGGCCGCAAGGAAGTTATTCTCATTCGGTCGCCGACAGACGCTTCTTTGGAGACCGGCGAACCGATTGTCGTGTCTCGATCTTGGGAAGACCAATTGTTTTACGACATTGTTATCGGCGGCAAGGCGTTCCCTATCGGCAGCGTTGTTCCTGTTGCTTTCAAGCTTACACCTTTGGCCAAGGTTCGGTGTCACCGCATTCGCATTATGATCACGGAGAACACCGAGTACTTCTGCCGCAACAAAAAGGTGCACAGAATCGAGCCTGTCCGCAAGTTCTTGCTGCACGAGCACCAAGCTGATGGCAGCGGAAATGGCAGTGACAACTTGCTCGGAGACTTGGATGATGGCACTGAGACGGCCGGGCCTATTGAGTTTGAAGTCAGTGCGAAGATCCCTGGCTGCAATGCATCAGCGAAGGACAGCCAGACGTTGCATCCTGACACGACGTATGCGAACGTCAAAGTTCACCACTGGATCAAGATTGTTCTCCGGCTATCCAAGACCGATCCGGCTGACCCTTCCAAGCGTCGCTACTTCGAGGTGTCCATTGATTCGCCGTTCCATCTTTTGTCTTGCCGATGCACTCAAGCGAATGTGTCGTTGCCTGCTTACGACCGCGCGACCAGCAGTTCTTCCTCGGAGTTACCGCCTTGCCCGTGCGTTGCCAATCAGGGCGCGGCGGAGTTGCCTCAGGATGTCGCCCGACCAGTTCATCTTCTTCGACGGCCTTCAACGAACCCACCACCATTTGACGCAGATATCCCGCCACCACCTCTGGTAACGCCTCCTCCGGGATACGATTCTGTCATAGAGGCTGGAGGCGGCTACTTCAGCGGCGAATCCGGCAGTGCGTCTGGTTCGCGCCATAGCGACGACGAAGACGAGGACGAGGACCGCGATATCCCTGTTCGATTCAGCGACATGAGACTCAGCCAGCCTCGGGCGGCGCAGTCAGTCGCGTCGGTCGCTTCTTCGGAGTCTTCCTCGTCCGCTTCGTCTCGTAGCGACATTCACGACAGCAGCAGCTCGCTGGACCTGTCCGTCTTGCGGGCAGCCGGCCGCGATGTCCCCGTCGCAATGATGCAGGGCGCAACCGCCTTCAAGGCTACCCTCAACGACGCGTGAGAATTGGTGCCCTGATGTACTGTTGTACATACATACATACATTCTGTTACGATTGACGTAACTATGCACTTATGACTGTGATTTGATTTTTTTTGTTTTGATTTGGTTTGAATCAATGTTTACGGCGTTGGAATGGATCAGCGACTGTTTTTGTTGCTTGTTCTGAAGTTGGCGTTAAATTGGCAGGTTTACATATTCATTTGTTAATATTTTGATAAACTACATAGTGTAAATTCTAATATGAAATTCTTAATTACAATTTTTATACATGGATCATATTTGTCTCCTGCAAAGGCAACGCTTCCAAGTTTCATGCAGTGTCTCGCGTGGTCAACACGATTGATCATGGCCGCTGTTGCAGTGCTGTCATACCGGATTTAGGAATAGGAACAAACGAGATGTAGACGGCATTCAACTCGGCGCACTCTACGGCGTGTGATTGTGATGGACGTTCTGAGGGTGGTGGGACCTGGAAGCAGGATGGCTTTCGGCTTCGCGGCAACGCGTTACGGATACGGACTACGGCATGAGCGTTCTGCGAATCCCAGTAATTTCTGACGACCAATTGGCATCAAGATTGTCTTGTTTCTTCAATGATGCGGTTTGCGGCATACTTAATGGGCTGCATATTATAGGCTTTTCTGTCTTAATGCACTGCTGATAATATACTGCTGATAGCTGATCGGGGATCCGGGGATCCAAAAAAAACGGCCCGCCTGACGCGTTGCGGTCTGTATCCACGATATCCGGGTAAAAGCTTCACCGCATGCCGGGCATTGTCCGACACTTCATCGTAGTCGCTCAATTCTTATCAGAAATCTGCTGATACTAGTGCTTATTTGGACTTGAAGTTTTTACTTGGAATATGTTATAATGGTGCACCACCATCTTCACACGCACAGCCATGACGGCAAACAGCACCACCACCACAATCTAGATCACGAGGCCGAGCCCCAGCCGCCCGTGTACATCGCGCCGCCTCCGCCGGGGCCGGCCAATGCTGATCCCGTCGCCGAGCAACTGCGCGTGCTACAACGGCAGCTGCTCGTCGAAAACGGCCTGGCGGCCCCGGACGACGCGCCGGGCGCGGGGGATTACTCAAACGGCTCGTCGTTCGCGATGGCCGCGCTCGACCGCTCGCTGAGCGCCGAGGCGGACGCGATGCGCATGTCGGCATCGGAAGGCAATGCAATGCCGCCGCCGCGGTGGTGGTTCCCGCAGGAGATCCCGGCGGCGGCGGACTCGTACTTTGTGCCGAACTTTCTCGTGCCGGACGGCGTGGCGGACATGGTGTTTAGAGAACTGCTGATGAACGAGGTCGAGTGGGTCACCATGAGCCACCGCGGCGGCGAGGTGCCGCGGTTGGTTGCCGTGCAGGCTGACATTGACGGGGACTGGTGAGCACCAGCAGTCTGCTTGTTTTATTTTGGCTGGCGCTGGATGGTCGACTAACATGGAATCAAGGTATCCTGTATACCGGCATCCAATGGACCCACCAAACCCTCCTACACGCCCATTTACTGTCGTGGTCCGCCATCTGAAAAGGGCAATCGAGGCAGCCGTCGGCCAGAAGTTCAACCATATACTGCTCCAGCAATACCGCTCCGGCGAGGACTACATCTCCGAGCACACCGACAAGACAGTGGACGTCGTGCCGGGATCCAAGATCGTCAACCTCAGTCTCGGTGCCGAGCGAAGCATGACGTTTCGGAAGAAGTGGCCCGAGACGAAGCGCGAGCACAGCTCGCAAAAGGCGGCGGCGTCGAAGCGGGAACTGTTCGTGCCCCAGGAACCGTCCGAGTCGGAAAGCGACAACGAGGCCGAGATGTCGACCAAACTCGAGGACCGCGTCCGGTCCAGGCGCGAGAGCAAGAGCAGGACGCACGACTCGCGACCGACGAACGCCATCAGCCACGCCCCGCGGCCAAACCAACGGATCAGGCTGCCGCACAATTCGCTTCTCGTCGTCGGCTCCGAGACAAACAAGCTGTGGACGCACTCGATCAAGCCCGACAGGCGCTCGGAGAGCGGCAAGTCGAAGGACCAGCTCGCGTTCGACGGCATCAGGATCAGCCTGACGCTGCGTCTTGTCGGCACGTTCGCGTCGCCCGCCGCGAGCCCCCGGCCGGCGCTTATATACGGCCAGGGCGCGACCGCGAAAGACAGAGCGCATCCGGCGAAAGTGCTGTACTACGACGATGCCGATGACGAGGCGGCGCGCAAGGAGGCGATGACACAGGCGACGCGATTGCTGACGTCGTTTGCGCTGGAAAATAGACTGGGGGAGGAGTTTGATTGGAAGGCCGCGTACGGGACGGGCGTCGACATAGTCGAACTGCCTATTGTTGAGACTCTCACTAAACTCACAAATCAGCAGCCATGACTGGGATGTTACTGGTCGTACGGTTATAGATAGTGTCAAATAGAATATCAGCATTTCACATTTTTAAGTAATAAATCGCACAGATGATCCAGTATAGTGGCAGGTCTAGCCATTACCAATCGCCACGTTCAATCAGCTCGATCAGAACATCCAGATAGCCCGATTGACATTCCCAAAGTCTTGCCTTGCGACAGCTGCTCATGGCAACCATAAAAATAATCTAAAACGGGGCGAAGATATCAAGATCATCTGTTGGACCGACAAATGGCCGCAAGATGTCTACAAGATAGAATCTAGGCTCTCGATGGCATGCGGGGAAGGAATGTCAAGCCAAAAGGGCAATCAATCACGCGACGAAGGGCCGACGCACCGACGGACACTGTTGTTGCATTGCTGATATCTCGTTACGCCGGAGACCGGGAGCATCGCAGCAGAAGCTTCACCTCCGGGCTAACTCATTTATGAACAGACTACTGATCATCCCAAACTCCCGAAAGACTTTATCTAAATACTAGAGAATCATCAATATTTCGAAATTCTGCGCTCATATTTATTTCGCGAAGATAACAATTTCGAACCAATACGTGGAGACCTGTAACTGTGAAGAAAAATCAACAATCGAAAAAAATTAAAGTTTCAAGCCAAGATCAAAAATCAACTGATCGATTTGATAAGATAAATCCTGTCGTGCGAAAACTCGGCGTTGCCTTCACCGCCTCATCTGAGCTGTCCACCGCAGACCGCGTCTCGTCCGCTCCTTGCCCTGCGAGTAGCTGCTGCCTGGTCTCCGAGTCCAGACCGTCAGAATCGCAAAGCGCGCATAGTCTTTTTTATATACATACGCGACACTGGATCGCCTATTCTTATCTCTGAACTGATAAAAAAGATCAGCCAGCGCGGACCACCTTTATCGCGGTTGTAAAGCATGCCCTGTTCCTCCAGCATTTTATCTTAGCAAGAAGAATTCGCTATGCGCTGCTAATCGAAGAATAAACCAATGCATCCATTGGATTTCCCAAACCGGAAGGTCTTTAGATCGCTGCAGCTTCTCGCATGATTCAAGTTTTGTAAGCGCAGTGGTGACAAATTGTAGGTCCAGCTGGTCCAATGGCGAGACAGACTAGGGCCATATGGCAGGCCGCACGAAGGACAGCGGTCTAGTGAGCATAGACTAAGCACACGGATGTGCCGACCGTGGTTCGAACATGGAATGTGGTTCAATGCTGTGGAACCAGCCGCAGTGACTTGTGACTGTAGTTCCGAGCTCGTGTTCGGACCTCGGGTATTCCCACGCACTAACCAGAACAGCAGCAAACTCCGGAACTTTAATGCAGCGTCAAGAGCACAAATTGGTTATCAAGATATAAGGTTTAGATACATCGAAACGTTAATCCCCATTGTTCCGGAGTATGAGCTGATCTGCCGAACACCAGATATAGATAGAACGCATTCATTCAATTCATTCAATTCAGCAATGTCATAAGCAGACAAAGAAAAGATAGCCTAGAAGCCACATGAATTTAAAGAGAAGTGCAGTGAGTGTAGATCATTTCAAGCAACGATAGAACAAAAGGTTCCAAAAACGCTTCGTCAGCATACTTCCAGAACAATCAACTCGCTGTTATAAATACAAAGCCCTGCTAAAATACTGTCAAACTAAGAACGTCATTACAGAGTAGAAGAATCTGCGACCAAATAAATTACATGATTGTGGCGATATATGGTCTGCCAGATTGTAGCATGTTCTGGTCTTTGCGCCTTTGATTTGTCATGTGCACCACTGTTCGCGTGGATCTCTCCACTGAATGTCGCGTAAGGATGTTGCCGCTGAAGTAACTAGCATGTGACGCCTGAAAATGAAAGCTCACTATTATAAACAAAATTTCAACATTTGACATTGATGTGTCGAAGCATCTGTTATCAGATTTCGAAAATGTTCTCCACCAACGTGCGGAAGAAGGAAAGAACAAGAAAATATCCAGATCGTAATAGTCTCAGATTGGACTTAATGAAAGTGACACGGTTGTTCAGAAAAGAAAAAGAATTCAGTAGATCAGGTTACAGCATGGCATGTTTGGACGTGTTCTGGAAAATTTCACCGCAAATCGAAGAATCAGATGCTTTCTGAGATCGGGCCAGGTTGTCGAGGAGCCAGTGGAGAGACCGACAACGACTCTTGCATACGCATGTGTCGGGAAGAGACTGGAATGAACAATATGCTCGTGGTGTCGTGGTGTCGTGGTGTCGTGGCGCTTAGAAGGCGAGAGGGAGCTCGAGTTTTAAACATTTGAGCCCACCGAGGCGTCGAAAAGACACCCTGCGACTGGGGTCCAAGCGTAGAGGACGGGCGCTTCCAAATCGAACCCGGATGCGAGACCGAATCCGAGTGGTCAAACCAGAAGGCCACCGGTTACAATACCCTCGCAGATGACGTAAAAATTGCGAGATATTGATAGCTAGAAACGTCACTCCTGAACAAAAGCCAAAAAAAAATGTGCACCGAGATTGACACCTTAAACAAGACGACTGTTGTCCAGTCAGCGACGCCAGCTAGTTCTGTAAAATTTCTCGTCCGCAGCCATTCAAGCCTGACATGGACACACAGGTGCCTGAGAGTCCAGATGCTCTAAGGGGGTGACTGGACGGTATGTATAGACCGGAATGGAGGTGAGGCGGAATCTGGCTGGTCTGAGTAGCTGAATGCGGATAATTTATTATGGGCGATAGGCGAGATTTCACGTGCAGAGTATGCCCAAAACGGACAGCGGAGGCGAGCCGTACGAACCTGCGCGGCGCGCGTCGTAACCGGCAGGCGAGGGGCCAAGGAGTCGGTTGATGAGAAACGACGCAGTTCAGCCAGGAGGGCTCGCGGAAGAGGCGGACCGAACCAGCCTGGGATCACAAGAGCATGTCACTGCCGGCGGGTGAGAGGCACAACCTCAGCAGCGCTGCTGAACCCCGGTTGCGGTGTGCGCAGCGTGGACAGGGCTGGCCCGGTGGTTGGACGGGGGCGGGACGGGGTTCGACGGGCGCTCAGAGGGCGGGACGGGCGAGGCCAGGCAGGACGGCATAACCGGTGCGCGGCCGTGCCGGTTATGGCGCGCCTGCCGCGCGGTTTCGGGACATTATGAATCAAGAGTCTGGGCCTGGGCCTTGAACGCCTGGAACAGCGCAGCTTTCTGTGCAAGGCTCGATAATCGGATCGCCTGGCCCGCCAGATCCGGCCTAGCGCCGCCCTTATCAGGCTCAGCCCGCCAGGCCCAAACCGCACGCCCGCCTTATTAACCTCCACGGCCGCTCCCTGCCTCAGCTTTCCTTTCTCTCCTTCCCTCACCACCACCTCCTCGTCGTGTCGCTAGTTCGTTCATCGTCGTTGCCTCTCTCAGTTTCTTCACAGTACAGCAGCAGCAGCAACCACACACAATGGGCTTTTTCATCGACAAGATCCCGACGCCTCTGTCGCCCAACCGTGATGGTCCCTTCATCAAGGACGGCACCGGTTTCTCCCGCGTCTTCGCGCCGACCTTCAACGCAGTCCTCGGCTTTGTCTTCCTCTCCCTCACTCTGTACCACGTTTACAACAACAAGTTCAAGCGTGCTCACGGTGAGAAGCAGCCTCTGCTTGGTGCCGCCTCCAAGGCCGTCTCCAAGTCCACTGTCGCCTATCGCCGCCTCCGCTCGGTTCTTCTGTACCAGCCCAAGGGTCGCTATGCTGAGTCCTACGGCACCATGTTCGTCATCGCGTCGTACCTTGGCCTGAACACCGTCTACCTGTTTGTCAACAACTCGACCCGCCACGTTACCATCTTCGGTGACCGTCTTGGTCTGCTTGCTGTCATCAACATGCCCATTCTGTTCCTCCTCGGCGCGAAGACTGGTCTCCTCGTCCAGTGGACTGGCTGGTCCCATGAGGGCTACAACATTCTCCACCGTCACGCCGGCCGTGTTGTCTGCACCTTTGCCGTCCTCCACGTTTTTTTCTACTCCCTTGCTTGCCCGATTGAGGTTATGGTCCACGTCACCACCATCTTCGTCGCATTGCTTGCCACTATTGGATTCTTCATTATTTTGATTTCTTCCATTTCTCCCCTCCGCAACAAGACGTACGAGCTCTTCCTTTACCTCCACGTCTACCTCGTTGTTGCCATCCTTCCCCTTCTTTACTTCCACTTCGAGCGTGTCCGTCCCTACGTTATCACTTCGGCTGTTATCTTCCTCTGGGATCGGTTCAACCGCTTCAAGAACGCGCACCACGTTACTGCTCACACCACCATTTTGTCGGGTAACACCGTCAAGCTGTCCATGGATGTCAAGTCCACTCCTCGTGAGATTCACTGGAAGGCTGGCCAGTACGTTTACGTCAGCATCGCCGATCTTGCTCGTCAGCAGGCGCATCCGTTCACCATTGCTTCTCCTCCTAACCCCGACTCTCTGGACTTGATCATCCGTGCTCGCAAGGGTTTCTCGAAGGCTCTCTTCCTGTCTGATGCTGCCGAGCACAAGGTTACTTTCCATGGTCCTTATGGCTCTCCCCCATCTTTCGAGGGTGCCGACCGTGTTATTCTGCTTGCTGGTGGTGCCGGTATTTCTTATGCTTACCCCGAGGCTATTGAGCTTGCGTCATCGACCGGTCACTACTCTGCTTCCAACCCTGACGTCGACTTCCTGTGGGTTGTTCCTTCCCGCGACTTCGCCTCGTGGGTTGACCTTAAGGAGGACTACAACGTTGACTTCAAGATCTGGGTCACTGCTGAGCAGGGACGTCCTGATATTAAGAAGTACGTCAAGGACTCGATCATTGCCGCTGGCCCTGGTGCCCGTGTTGCTATCGGTGTTTGCGGACCGGCTCCTCTCGTTCGTGACTCTCGCAATGCCTCGTCGGAGATGCTCTGGGAAGGACACAATGTTGCCTTCTACTCTGAGAACTTCGGCTGGTAATTGCATTTATTTTGACTTTTCTTGTTTTCGGCTTGTATGGTTTTGATACAATGGTTTCGGTCTCCCATTTTTTTCTTCGAGTTTTTCCTGGCTGAGGCATTTCGTGGGTGTTTTTTTTAAAAATTTTCTTTTTTTTTTTGAAAGATTCTTTCATTTTTCGTTTTCATGATTCATTCTTCTTGATACATCCTTTACGAATGTGGTGTTTATTATTTTGACCGGGGTTTTTAATACTTTTGCATATTGACGGGTTTTACGATTATAGAGTGTGTTGATTCAGACAGGTGGCTCCTGAAGATGAGATCTATCTTATTCTTTTATGAGATAAAGCGAAAAAATGGATGTCTTTGGATGAAAATTTGAAAGTTAGCATTTTTTTGCATAGCTTTTTCTCAAGTTCAATTTTTGGGAATTGGTTGGTTGGTATTTTGTATTTGTATTTTATCGCGCGCGAACATTTATTATTTGGCATGGTTAATTGAAAAAGCCTGATATACCTATATATTTTTCGATTCAAATCGGTTATCTTGATTGATATTGGTTTTTGTCAGATCTTTCTTTAACTTGTGTATCTTTGTTGCGCGCGCGATAGGTATGGATACATTGAAGTTGGGGATTGGATTAGTGTAGGTGAAGAAGATTGATCCTTCAAAAACACATGTGCATAGAAATATAGACGCAAGCGAAGTGAGGATTGCTGTTCGGTATATATCGGTTCTTGGTAATAAATTCTCTTTATTTTTGATTGCGTGTGAAGCTTTTAATATATTGTTATTTTGCGGAATCGTGCTCTGCGGATGGCGTCACAACGTCGTCCAGTTATAATGAAATGAGTAGAGTCGAATGTGATTCCAAAGCAGCGGAAATATCTGATCTGCGAAGTGGGTAGACAGACCTCTTGAAAATGCCATTCTGACTGGCTAATTTATGTCGGCGTCATATGTCTAATCCGCGCCCGCGCCTCTGTTTGTTATTTAATTTGAAGAAGGCTGAAATGCGAATAATCGCGAGATAGCTATCATCGGTAACGCTCCAGCCGCAAGGTTTCCATTGCATTCCAAGAGGGACATAATCTCCAAATTTGAGAGATCGAGCGAAGCAATATCGGGCGGGTAGGGTGAGTACGTTGTTTTTCCTATTGCGGAAATTATAAATACTACAAGCATTTTATGTCAATGTCATCATTTCATTTGTACTCAGACTAGCCCAGCCAACCGTCAACGGAATCGCTAATTTTTTCTTCTCGTCTTCTTTCCCTTTTTTTTTTTTTCTTTTCAATGAATTCTAGGTCTATATATATGGTGAACCCAAGCTCTGCCGTGGGCCGTCCAATAACGCCGTTTGCGGTACAACGAGCTGGCTGTACACAATATTTGGCAATGTGACTCCCCACGTACGACGTCAAGGGTTATATTTCTTGCTCTCACCAGACCGGCGCTTGCAGCTGGATGTGGAGCCAACGCCAATGCCATCACGCAAGATAGATGCCGACATGACATCCGCCTGTTCTTCCGCTTTTTCCATTAAGTCTGTGACCCCGTAATTTATCTGCTCCGTTTCGTCACTGGTATCGCGACTGTCATGAAAAGTAAGCATAAGAGATGAGCATGGCGCAGCTGCAATGGCCATGGTGCTGCAATGCCCTTCGGTTCTTTGCTGCAATGGACTTCACCATCACCTGTCTAGAATTGTGGTTCCGGGGATGTATGAGCAGAGCCTATCTCCCATGCCACATTTCAGACGCAGGCCCCAAAGGATTGGTACCTCGTCGGTGGTGTATCACAGTGAGCGTCTCACGGAGTGATTTTTGCGGGTCGGAAGTACGGATTTCTTTGACCTGGCGGACACCTGCAACCATGAACAGCATGCCATGACTCCGTCGACTTCCAAAGCAAACGGAGCTAGTCTGTCTTAATGGTGGCCATCGTCACCGGCTCTTACCGACACTTAGGAGATGAATGAGATGGTCAAACACTAAGAGCAGCAAGAAAGCGCAGCATAGGATAAAGGTGATTGAGGAGCATGGAAGAGAAGGCGAACAACTTTCATTTGACGGAACGACCTCGGATGAACCCTAAACAACCACTTGCAGGTTAGGGTTATTCGAGATGGAC
>JAKTPS010000087.1:0-52311 GCA_030556275.1 Lipomyces sp. NRRL Y-27488
AGAGTACCTGGGAGGGCCAGCTGGGACACGAATGCTGAATGCATTGGCTCTCAACAATGATGCACAGAGTGAAGACTGTCTAACACTCAATATCTGGACGAAGCCACAGACCGGCGAAGCTAAGAAAGCCGTTCTGCTCTGGATTTATGGCGGCGGTGAGCAACCACTATCTGCTGGTTCAACAGAGGACCTGTTGCTAACCTTCACAAGGCTTCTCGACCGGAAACACGGCCCAGTCCATCACCGATGGCTCCGTTTTTGCGGACGAGAATGATGTCGTTGTCGTTACGGCCAATTACCGCGTCAATATTTTTGGCTTCCCTAATAGCCCAGGCCTCACTCCAAATCTGGGGCTCCTCGACCAGCGTCTCGCGCTGGAGTGGACGCGAGACAACATTGAGGCTTTTGGCGGCGACCCTGATCGTATCACTATCTTTGGACAGTCTGCGGGCGGCGTTTCCGTGGACATGATTGCCTACGCTTACCCCGACGACCCGATTGCTGCGGGCATCATTCCACTCTCCGGGCTAGCGAGCAGTATCACTGGCGTCGGCGCCAACATCACAGCGCAGGCCGAGACCTGGTTCGCGGCCGCCGCGAATGCTGGGTGCGGCAACGCGACAGCCGATGCCACGGTCGCCTGCATGCGCTCGAAATCCACGACAGAGATCCTCGCAGCAATCGAGCCTCTCGCTGCCTCGGCTCTCAGTTCCGGATTCTCGCCGGTTAATGATCCGGCTACTTTCCCGCCCGACATCACTGCGCTTGCCCAAGCCGGTAAGTTTGCACATATACCCTTTTTCACTGGCAACACAGCCGACGAGGCTGGCTTCTTCTTGGTCATGGCCATCGGCGCCCTCTCCGAGGCCGAGCTAGACTCGTTCAATTTCTGGGGCGCGCAGCCTGTCCTCGATCTCGTCACAATGGTCGTCTGGACTTGTGCTTCCGCCGACGCGGCGAGATATCGAGCAGCGCAAGGCGTGCCCTCATGGCGATACATCTTCTACGGCGGCGACAATTACACGAACACGTACATTGATCGCGTCGGATCCGGCTATCACACTGGCGACATGCCTGTTCTCTTTGGGACTGCCGAGATCACGACCGGGTTCCGGGATGAACCCTACGAGCACAAAATGTCGGCTTACATGCGCATGGTGTATGCGACGTTCGCAAAGGACCCTCAAAGCGGCTTGTCTTGTAATCTCGGATGGCCAGTCTATGGGACTAACGCCACCTGTGGTAAGAGCAGTTCGTTTTGGTGTATGAGAATGGGACTGATGCTGACTTCGATATGATAGGCTCCACTGTGATTCAACTGGCTTACGAGCAGCAATCTACCGCGAGCTACGTTCCAATATCTGAGACCGACCATCTATGCCCTGCAGTCAACGCACTGATTGCGACCGCAGGCCCTGGTATCTTTGGGTTGGGACTGGCCGCTGCATCGGCCTTTGCATATCCCGATGAAAGCAGTCCCTTGGCCTTAGAAGTAGCAAGTGAGAATCCCTAGTTCAGTCCTTTGGGAAGAGTTGATAAGCTAACATTATAAAATATAGACATGTCAGCAGTAGCTTCCACCTCATCCACGCCTTTGGTAAGTCTGCTCCAGAGTTTGGGCAGCTACTACAATGTCACATTGCCGGGCTTGTAGAAAAGATTTGGAGTCATTTAGATAGTGCTACCGTGTCAATTTTTGCATAACGGGTTGACCGTGAATCCAACCCGAGTGCTTGGTGAGCTTTTCCAGCTGCTTGAGAACGACGTGGAGTAGAGATCGGTGTGTGTAGTGATAATGGACCGGCATAGTGGTGCTCCTACTTCTCTGTTTGTTGGCTTTTGGTCGGTTATGATCATGGTTATGTTTTATGTCTCACGTCGGCAAAATACATAATTGTGCATCATGATAAGTACTATATTATCTCTTAAACTACTTCCAGTCCCTTCTCCTCTATTAATTTTTAGCTGCTGCGGCCACTTCGGCATCCCGCTCTTCTGGACGTCCCAATTATATACCCGGGCCGTCTTGACCTCGACTGTAGTGATGTTCTCTCTTAAAAATCCAAGATCCTCCTCGCAAAACTTCAGTGACACCTTTGCCGCATTGAGTTTCGAGTTTAGTAAGTCTGTCGCTTCCTCTATGGGGTACTCCAGCATTACATTTGCCTGGACATCAACTTTGTTAGTATATTAAGAGATACAAAATAGTGCAGCAGGGATACATATGCCTAGCCATAGATATACTGTATCCTATGCTGCGATCTTCGCCTTTGCGAATAGCATGTCGTTTAATTCAAAAGTTGTTTCTAAGTCCTTATCCTCCGTGTTCTGTAATAAACGTAATGTTAGCCTACGCAATGCGAGACTGTAGGCGAGAGCTTGCGTACCCGTTTTGAGTCGAGAAATAAGACATTATCCAATGTCTTTTGATGTCGGGAACTTTCTTGCGAAGGCCGGCCGCCTGAAGGAGAGTGATCATTTTCTTGAAACGGAGTTAGTAATTTTGCTCTCATCCGACAATCTAGTATTAAGTGCAATGGAATTGTACCATATACTTTGTATTTACTGCAGATATGACACTTTGTCAGCCACTCGGGTCTTTAGAACTTCGCTTCCCTCAGATCTATGCATGCATACCTTGATCGTCTCCTGAAAAAATTGTAACATCGACTCAACCTGATCTCGCCCTCATACCTAGTGTTCGACAGTCTCCATAAACGGTGCCTGTGGAATACCTCGGGGGTTCATATCCACTATTGTATTCATAGTTAGTGGGAGGAGCAACATATGACGCGGCGCAAGTAATCGTCACGGATCGCTAAGAAATAAAATATTTGGAAGAAACTTACAGGTCTCCTGGTTGTGCTGCAGATAATTGTCTTGGAGTCGTATAGGTAATGTGAGGGCAAGCAGCAGTCGAAAAATGCTGTATCATATGTTAGTTCGATGCAATATGAATGACGAGGAATAATCTTAAACTTTCTCAGCTCCGAAAATTGAACGTCCGATCCAAATTTCACGACTCAGAAATTTACCAATTCCAACAAGAATCTGCGTCTCGAGGCGATAGCAAGAGCTAATACGTTTCACCTTGCAAGAATAGCTCTCAAGTGAAGCGTGTATGCACTTGCAATCGTGAACAAGAGGCGTGCTGTCGTGCGATAATGCTTCGACGATGTCCTCCTCCTCTCCGCCATGGCTGCCGACGAATGCGGCTCCTGCGCGGCAGCCACTACTCGACTGATTCCGCCGTGCCTGTTGACGATCGGCCAAGGAAAGGTCTTCCAATTCCTCTGCCCAAGCAGTTTCCTTCCGCCCAGTATCCTGCCGTTAGCCAGCACCTTCCTGTCCCGGACGTGAGCTTACTCGGATTTTCACCAAGCCTACCTCGAGCAATGGACAAACAGCGGCATTGGCGTATGCTCTTAATAATGCCAATGCCAAGGGCCCTTATCCATTAATCAACTGGCAACAATGGGTCGTCAATACAGACGAGGCTGCGTGTCCAGGCGGGCCCGCGCGGAAATCTTGCATGCGTCGGTATCGATATGCCTACGTTCACGAAACATTCTGGATTTATGAAACTACTCTACATTCCAAAATACTAGGCAGACATTGTGAGCTTTTATTGGAACATATACAAAATAGCCAAAAATCTGAACGAAAGAATCAAACTGCCACTGGGCACAACATTCAGCAGCTTCGTCTCATGTGTCTTAGCGAGTGATCTATACCACAACAGGTCTCACAAGATTGCAATTGACCTACCCGCAGCTATACGCAATGCCTCCGGAATGAAGGCAGGCCCCCGTACGACTGAGGCGTTGGAAGCATACATCCCGAGTCCCGAGGAACTCGCTCGGCAGAATTCCAGACCCTGCGTCGTGCGATCACCCCGGTGTGGCTACCGGCGGTCGTTGCGACCGTTGCTGGACTCAATTCTCTTTTTACACGGTGGATACTACCGCGCATGACCTCTTCCTTGGACTTGTCAGAGGCTGCAAAGAACTCGCAGATTGCGGCGTGGGAATCTTCGATCGCTAGTGCACTAGGCGTATTTGCGAAGCATCACGGCGAGAAAAAAACCGCTGAAACTAGCACGTTTGTTACCGCTCAACAGGCATTCCGCAATTCACTGCCGCAGTGCTCGCAAGAAGAACTTGTAAGCCTTGATAAGGCCGTCGGTATCTTACCCGGACGGGTTCCACAAGCCATCATTGTGCGCGTTGTATTGATCGAGTTGCTACTGAATCATATCACATACCTGAAGGCAGATAACAGTTTGATTAGAAAATGGGGAGGTGTGTGGAAGATGGACGAGAACGGAGCTTGATTGGCCTCTACTTGAGCGCGTAATGTAAGTTGCTTTCTATACTCTCTGATCCGTATGACCTGATACTGATCCGAATAGACCCACAACCGGCTTATCCATCGGACAAAAGCAAGCACAGCTATACATGTCCATAGTTGCCCTGACAGATCTTCGATTTGATGGTCTGTTCCTCATCTCGGACACAACCCTCTCTGAGAACCTGAGAAATTCGATAAATTCGAGCAGTCTCGCAATATAGTCGCCGTTTTTATAGAGCAATTTTTTGTATATCGGTTGTAAATATACCTAGACATCAACAATGAAATACGTGCATAGTGATCACGCAGGCGCCAGGTACACTTGTTTAGCGAAACACAGAAAATCAAATAACGCCAATGCAAAAATGAATGATGCTACTTCTGTTTATCCGTAATGTCGGGGTCGGGCTGCCTAAATTGATTACCAGCAGTGGCGGCAACAGTTCTTGCGCGCTAATTTTTCCGCCCATTTCGTTCTTGGCCCGGCTTGCCTAGCTTCATGGTCGTTATATCCCATCCATCCTCTGCTGCCATTGAGACCAATATCTCGAGGTTGTAATTTAAATGAGGCGAGCTCTCGCGTGTGGCTGTCGCTTATATAGACCACCCAACTCCCCAAACATCGCGACATTCGCGCCACACTCGCAGCGCACTTTGCCGGCGTCATGAGGGCCGCCTAGAGTTTTTCAACCGCAGCGAAGTGCCGTAGATGTTGTCTTAGGCAGGTGTGATATTGGCAGGTCACCCAGACGTGCATTCAGCCTGACCGAGGTGATATCTGCCGGATCAAGTTGCAACCCATGACCATAAGTGATATCCTGAAGCGTTGCCCCGAATCCCGCGCAACTGGGACAAGACTGCGCATAATAGCCACATCGCAGCCTTCACACTCTCCCAACTACGTCCTTATAGAGTACACAACTAGTTTATTTTGAACCTGCTTTTGTGATGACATATACTACACTGGCTACCATTCGATATAAAACATGAACCGGACTCCTCTATGCCTCCGCCAACTCCCGCAGACGACGAATGGTCGATCGGACAGTTGCCGCGTTGGTAGTACTAAAAAGTCAGTCAGCATTCACCTCTATGTAGACCCAAAACTGTACTCAAATAGTAGCGTAGGATCACTTACGACAAGGTGTAGGCACCGCCAGCAATTGTTTTTCTGCAGGATCGGCACTTCCACACACCAGTGGCGGTTCTCTTCACGGCATTCTTTCCGCAGAACGAGCACAAGTAGCGCGAGTGTTGCTGGATTTCGAGCTTCTTTGATTGTCTTCGGAGAGACGAACCCTGTTGCAATGGGAAAGAGAGGTGTCAGCCATCACAGCCCGCATCGCCATTCTCCCTTAAGCAGCAAACTTGCGGAATCCAGTTATGGCGCATTTTTAAAAACAAGAGGTCACTCACATATCGCACACCATACTTTCCTGTGATTCCGACTTTCTTTGTGCGTTTCGTCCTGCGTCGAGTGTCAGTTCTGGAGGTCTCTTGCAAGTCGCCTTAACGGTACCAATTTCCCATATACAAACATTTTGATATAGTGATAACTTCTGCAGAGAAGTTAGTTAACGATTCGGTACTTCCTGTGTTCTTGAACAATTTAAGCACTATGCATACCAGAAGTCGGGTGCGAGATTCTCCTGATAGATTCAAAGCGACGCCGTGAGAACAGACAGACTTCGCAAAGGCCAGACTGTGCGGTTGGGCTTTCGTCCCAGCGAACTAATTAAACGTGACTGCTTTTTGCTTGAACAGGGTTGTGCCCTAATCTCCCAACTCAAGCCGCACAGTTAAACCTTATGCGCGGGACCACTCGACCGCAATCGAAATTGGAGAAGTGGCACGTGATGATTTGCCTCGTCGTCCTCGAGAAACCAGTCTCGACAGACGGAACACTCGCATAATTAGTTGCCCGGTTTTTGAATTCTGGTCGAGGGATCAGATTAAGGCGGTATTCTAAATGTCTATCAGCTTACTTGAGCGTAATTTATTGGACCAAAGAAAGGATGAAGGCGATCTTATCGACCCTGCTCTGCTCGTGACTCCTTTGCGATACGGCACAGTTCAGCCAAAGCTGTATCGAGGTCTCTATCCCCGCAAAATCAATTTGCCGTTTCTACGAAGGCTGCAGCTGAAGACGATCCTGTCTATTACACCTGATCCTCTGCTTCCAGAGATTCAAGAGTTTTGCCGAGAGCAAGGAATACAGATGATTCACATCAGGACACATAAGCCATCGAAGAAGAAACTTCTTGCCATTACATATAAGGAAGTCACGCAAGCTATCGAGATTATTATTTCACAGCGCTACGCTCCGCTCTATGTGCACTGCCTCAATGGTAGTCAGGTTACTAGTCTTGTTGTTGCCTGTCTCCGGAAGCTTTCGTTCTGGCGCACGTCCTCCATATTCTCAGAGTTCAGTTATTATTCCGAAGTCACGGCTGCGGATCACAAATTTGTTGAAGAATTTAGCGCCGAAATTCAGTTGCCTAATGATCCTGTGCCGTGGATTTGGATGGGATTGTCGAGGAAGGGTATTGTTGAGAATCACCCTACCTTGAAGATTAAGCATGCTGTTCTTGAAGAAGGCATCGCTTCTTTCACCACTGAGTCTGAGCCACAATATAGTGCTGCTGATGATAGGGGACAAACATTACTTTAGCATTAAGATATGGCTGGTTTAATTTTGAGGGTGTTGTATGACTGCATTTTTGTTCTATTAAGTTAACTCTGAATTTTCATGGCTCCTGGGGTAGGCGTTCTTCTTTGTTTCATTTCGGCTGACGAAGCCACAACGTTTTCAAATCATACCTTAGCACTTTCTTCACTATCTCTTATTGTACATTTAATTGGAAGTCTTTCCGTGTCACTTACCAATAGAAATCAAAAAAGTAAACAAAAAAAACTTCAGACGACTTTTCGGAACTCAAACAAATGGCAGACGCCACATTATGACAATCTTTTCTTGCCTACTTTCGGCGCAAAGTCTTCCGTTCTCCAAATCTTCCTCGTTCCTGAGTAGTATCGTACGCCCGAATAAGCCTCGATTGGCCCTCGTCCGCTTGAGAAAACGCAAAACCTCGCTGTTTCCTCATGCGCTGCACTTGTCGCACTTTTCTGATCGCCTTTTGGAATTGCTCCATCCGCGGTCGGTAGTCTGCGATATTGTACTTCTGAATCTCTTGCACGTGATGATAGGACTTGGGAAAATACATCCGTTTCGCATATTTCCACGTAAAGTCTCGAAGTAAACACATCACTGGCAAGACAAGTAGCATGGCCCAAAACGAAAGCGAGGAATACAAATGCGGCATAACGCCGTAGTACTCGTCAGATACACCAACCATTGGAGCAACTGTACCATAGATCGGGAAAAATGCAATCCAAAACAAGAACGACCCGGGAATAGCAATCACGGTGTACTTTGTCCACAGATTTGTCACAAGTGCAGCTTTTCCGAGAACTGTGAGAATACATGTCGTGTAAAGAGCCGTACCCCACACCCAATGACCGGCGACTTGGCCATTTCTGTCTCTTAGAGCGTTGTAATACGTAAGCGTGCTACCATAGTAGAGAATAATGGAATGAAAAAATCCGTTAAATATCCAGGCCCAAAAACTCCGGACGTTGAACTATAGCAAGTTAGCAGTCTGACAACTGTAAAAAAAACAATTGAGAGGCTCACAAAGGTGCCTTTCTGGCCCAGTTGGTATAGCTGAGGATATCTATCCAGTAGGCGTGCATTCACGAACTGATCAAAAACCCCCAACACAAAAGGTGGAGCAACCGTGAAAAATACATTGTAAAAGGTGATACTCCATGATTCATAAATAACCTGCCCGGAATACGCGTTTTGAAACACGTACCAAAACTGTGTCATATACAGGGTGATATTCTTGTAAAATGAATACAAGATCACCTTGCTTAATCGTTGGTAACTCCATGCGCCGTGGACCAGCAGTAGCTTGCGCAAATATTTGAACTGTCCAATTGACAAATCCGCACTGCGCGCTGCTTGCATTCCTTCCATGCCGGAAATTCCGACTCCGACATGAGCTGCCTGGATCATACTAACGTCATTCGCGCCATCGCCAATAGCCAAAAGAATGGCTTTCAAATGCCTTTTGACAAGCTTCACAACGAGAGCCTTTTGCAGTGGCGACACTCGACAACATATCACAGCCTTGCACATCACAGCCAGGTCCAAGAAATCTTTCTCGACGTCTTTCTCTAGCGCATATGCCAGTGAGTGTCCGTCAATAACAAGCGCTAAAGTCTATAGCAACCCCGTTAATACCATCTCAAAGAAAAGTAAAAGGGCATCGGCGAAGTCTTACATCCAATATAACGTTTTCAGCATTTCCGCCCCTAATAGCTTGCAGCTTGTTCTTGATATTAAGAATAGTAGCTTCCTTCGATTCCTCATTAACGACAAGCAATGTCATATCTTCGCTAAGAAGTTTGCAGGACATGCCAATATTAATCGCAGTTTCTTGTCGATCACCGGTCAAAACCCTAGCATAAAATGTTAACTCTCGAATTCTACACAAAACAGGGCATGCCTCGAGTCGCACCAGATCTTGATACCAGCCATTTGTAAAGTGTGAATGGTATCAGGAACACCGTCCTGCAGCTTATCCTCCACTGCCGTCGCGCCGAGAAGAAACAGGTCCTTCTCAATAAGTTCCGCTGCTTTGTCCAGCTCCACGCTGCGGTTTGTCAAGGTCGTTGCCGCGCGATCGTAAATGCCGCTCCACTCTGCATACTCGTCGTCTGAAATTGCACGCATGGCCAAGCAGAGAGTCCGTAAGCCATCTGCCGCATATTCTTCAAGATGTTGAACAGTTGATTCAACATAAGGGTTTCCTGGCGAAAGGCGTTCGATAATGACCGTGTCTGCACCTTTACAGTACAAGCGGATACGACCGTCGGGACAGCGGAAAATCGCGGACATTCGCTTTCTTGTCGAGTTGAATTCGCAAATATTTAAAAGCTCGTATTCACAAACCTTGCCGCGCTCGTCGATCGTTATCGACTTCGGCCGTCGAGTGGTAAACTGGTAACCTAGCTTCGCTGCGCCTTCCACTAGCGCACCTTCATCCGGAGATGCAGCCTGATAATTGATCTCCAGCTGATCTGGCTTGCGTTCCGGAATAACTGTGTGGCAGGTAGCAAGGAGAGTCAAGAATTCGTGAATTACATCTTTTGTAGGATGGTTATCGAGATTGTCATTAAGAGCTTCGAAATTGAAAACTCCCACCATTCGACCATCAATGTCCACAGCCCTCTTTTCTTCAGGAATCTCGTCGCCATAGCAAATGCCTGCGATAGAGCATTGTTTGAATTCCATGATATTTCTCGTCAGTGTGCCGGTCTTGTCTGAAAAGATAAACTCAATCTGGCCCAGCTCTTCCACCAAACTTGACGTTCGACATATCGTGGGAGTATCAGTGTCTGAGTAATACATATCCAAATCCGATCCAATTAAGAAAGCCTGGTAATATTTCACGACCTCCACTGTCACGAACAAACTGATTGGTACTAGATTCGAATAAAGCACCCAATACGTAAGTAGATCCTGGAAGAAAAGACCAACCATGTTGCGACCTTCAATATACAAGTACGATAGTGACTTTCGCGAGACAGACTCTTTGATAACGTTTCCGGTAGCAGAGACAACAGAAAGAATGACGAGAATCGAAAACAAAAAGATGATCTGCAGGTTTACCATATGTTCAACTGCAGTTCTCTTAATAGGCGCAGCCGTCGCATTTCTCATCAATTTCGTTTCGTGCCCAGTAAAAACAACAAGTCCATGAACCCAAGGAGTGTTTCTCAACGTTGCTCCACGTAGCAGCATTTGATCGGGATTAAGTGGAATTTCCTTTTCATTTCCCAAGCTTTCCATGTTCAGAGTTGCTTCATATGTGTACAAGCTGCTGTTGGGTCTTTCGCTCTTAATCGTTCCTTTCAGATGACTAAGCTCCGTTGGACTGACAAGCGTAGCGGTCTCCGGGAGAGCTTGCTTGATCTTCAAGTTAGTCTCTCCGTCGAGATTTGCTGTTTCGATATAGCACAATCCTTCCGGCTCTGAGGATGCCAGTAATACCATGTCGGCAGGGATAGATTCTTCAGATTCAACGCGAACGATGTCGCCGACTCGAACATTGACCCATTTCCTGATCTCGAAAATGCCATTATTCAATACTAAAATAGGTGCATTATTTAGATCCTTGTCTGCATTCCTCCTCTTGATGTCTTCAATGCTCTCTTTGACAGCCGAAACGGCGAGAACAATACCCAGCGTAATTATTGTAGTCCATCTGTTTGTCGGGGATACGTCGGGAACTTGCTGAATAATGCAAGTAAATAGGAAAAATAGATTCGAGTATCTTGAAAATTGCTCGAACAAGAATTTCGGGAGAAATGTAGCAATGTTGTACTTCGTTGTGCTGATGTGGTTGTCGAGATAACCAAATTGCCCATTACTAGCAGGGTCGTTAAGATGAATGATTCGAGGACCTAACGTGGACTCATCAACTGGCTTCCTGCGCAGAATCTTGTTGACAATCCGTCGAATATCGAAGTCGTGGGCTTGTTCGGGGGCTTCGGATTCAGCTGAAGTTTGCCGTATGAGACCGCTCTCGCCTGCAAATCCTGCAGCTGCCTCAGTCAACGGCAGCTCCATGTCGGAGTACTTTGGCCCAAAACCTAGACGCTGCTTCGTCCGGTCATAGAAGCCTCCAAGACCGGTCCGGGGAGGAGTCGACCTCCGTCGACGACTTGTGTCGTTGCTATAGGATTGCGTAGCGTACGCTGCATCCTCGTAATCAGCATTGTACCGATCTGCTTCACCGTCGTCAAAATAAGGCTGGTAGGAATTCAAATCAGAGGCGTCCGAATTGTCGAACTGAGATATCGAAAGACGAGGCTGGATGTGAGCGCTAGTCCTCGCGTTTGGCACTGTCTGGACATAAGTTTGATCTTCAAAAGGATTTCGAGCATCAATCGTGCTGTCGTAGGAGCTGCTGTCATACGGTGAAGCCTCGTACGGAGACTGAATAAAAGGATTATTGTTCTCTGAACGATCTTCACTTCTGGCGATCGCAGGCTCCGCGAAAGGATTTCGACTGGTATTGCCATCGTAAGGATTGCCGGAGTATTGATCTGAGCTGCTTGAGCCGTAAGGGTCCGCCATACTTGCGCAATGCCCAGTACGAGTTGGACTGGACCCAGTTGCTGAGCCGATGAAGCAGTATTTAAGCGACTTATAGTGGCCACTTTGTCCAAGCGGAATGCAGCGGTGTTAGATATGTGAGTGCTTATTTTGGGGCCGCGTCGCCAGATTTCACTCATGCGATGCGATGCGATGCAAAATGCACAGCCCGTCCAGCATACGTAATGGCCCGGAAATAGCAGCGAATGCAGCTGGAGCAACAGGAGGCTTTAGCGATATGATCTAAAGTACTGGAATTTGTAGTATGCACGTCACACTTGTCCAATATTAGTTGGTGGTCTGGACGATGGGCCTCTGCAAACTGAAAACCTTCGGGTGTATCTCGAACTAATTTGTCTATTTTTCTGCTACATATCAAATCCAAAGAGCTCTTTTGCGGACTTCGCAACTAATTTAAAGAATAACATGGAAAATATGCTGAAAGTCGAGACAGCTACCACATACTGAGCAAACGTATATAGCAAAAAAACGGAATTCATCAAATCGTAATGCCAAACACAAACTGTCCGATAATGCAATAATACCCATAAAACTAAAGAAATACCACCCAAAGAACATAAGCGAAAAGTCCTAATCAAATAGAATAAGCACAAACTGTAAGATAAATCCAGACGCTTCAAAACCAGGTTTCCATGTTGTCGTCTCCAAATCTGCAATAGTCTATAAACCGTTTCTTATGCAAGACACCCCAAAATCGCCCGTCTTCAACAACACAGACCATTCGCAATCCCAAGCGTACAAAAAATAAGTATACCATCGCCAAGGGCGACTTAATATCTAAAGTAATTGGTGAGCGGTCCACAAATGGTGTCAAGTCAGTCACGCCGCCATCGATGCTGCTTCTACCATTGCTATGCCTGTCATAGTAAAATCGCTGAATTGCTTGATCGTCTGTCGAAATATGGCATATATGTTCGTGACTATCCTCGATTTCAGAGATATCCTTGTATTGCAAGCCCTTCGCCACTGCTTCCTTTTCCTTAATTTTATCGAGTGCGTACTCCAATTCCGGAGCCGGCAGAAGTCCTACCAAAATATGATCACATAATATAGGCAAAGAACCATCTAATTCGCCAGAATCTTGCAGCACCCTCAGTTTAATTCTCAGCGAATATGCCGACATCAAAGCCGAATCGGTGATATCGATAACTGGACTGTTTGAAGATATTACAGCCTTAGCAACAATGTCGTGTAAGGTGGCAGAAAATCCAGGTGTTCGTTGATTATCGAGGAAAGGGAAATTATTCTTGCTCATCATGCTGTCGTAAATGGAGTTAGGCTCAAAAGCTTGTGCAACCCACTTACTGACAATTATCGCCACTGACATAGATAGTACATGATCCAGACTGCCCGTTAGCTCGAATAGAATGACCACCAACGTCACTGTCATGCGCGTCACACCTGCCATAACTGCGCCCGCACCAATTAGAGCGTAGACGCCAGGAGTAGTGCACGCTTTGGGGTCTGCTCCAGCAAGACATGTAGAAAACAAAAATAATCCAGGAGCGCGGTATTGCAACAGCTGGACGAGAAGGCCTATTATTCGTCCGTATAATGCGCCAATAACCATCGACGGCACGTAGATACCTGCAGGAACTTTCAAGCCAATTGTAATCGAGGTCAACACAAGTTTGATTACCAACGCTATACCGAGAGACTTAATAGAGGAGTAATATGCAGAAATCGAAGTGGGACAAAGTCTTTGGTCCGCCTCAAATTGAAACGCCGAGATAGTTGTATTCTCTCGATAGGAACACGGGCGAGCTAAGTCATACACAAGCTCACTGGGTGCTGTTCTCGTATAGACGTTGAAATAAGAAACTGAAGATGTTATTACGACCAAAATAATCACCTCAAGGATCGGGTGACGTTTTATAAACGTTCTGCTCGAAAATATTCTTGTCCACCTGTAGAAAATCAGTCAAAAACAACTTGAGGAAAGATAAATCGGTTAATGTACCATGCGTTCAACCTGCCAACAATTGCACCAATCGCTCCTCCTAGTGCTCCAATCATTACAAAGCTCAAAAATTCGAATGCATGCCAGTCGTGTTCGTATTTCACTTCAAAAATGACAATTTTTCCTGTCCCATAGGGATTTAAAAATTTCAGAACCAGAGCTGAGATGACGGCGCACAAAAATGAACGAATAAGTGTTTTCGGTGGGAAATAGTACGAAACTTCCTCCAGCGAAAACACAACGCCACCTAGCGGAGACCCAAACGCAACAGCGACTCCAGCCGCCGTGGCCGCCGAAATGATTTCACGCCTCTTGCCGTCGTTATTGTTAAACTTTGAAAAAGCTCTACAAGCTATGTTGCCGACGCAAGCAGCAATATGAACATACGGTCCTTCTTTGCCAACATTAAGACCAGAAGAGATAGAGAATACTAATGCTATAGATTTAATGAGCAGCGTGTACGATCCTAGAAACTTTTTAATGACAAAGCCTGAAAGAATAGTTTTAACCTATAACTTGACAGTCAGCGCTAATCGAAACTGAGTTACCTGGCATATATAAGTGGGGCTTACCTCTGCTACTCCACCACCTGCAGCGGTATATATCACCGATCTGGGAGCGTCATTTGTGTAATACTTCGGATCATCGGCTATACCATCGGGTATAGCGTTCTCACGACTGGGGCTGGCCGTTTCTGTCGATGGTTCGGCATAATTATTAACTGCTTTCACAAATGGCGTGGCTGAGGCGGTTGTCAGAGTTAACAACACCGCAATGGTAGCAAGGCAGACCGACAAGGCGATATAAAGAAGGTATTCTGCAACAGCAGATCCCCGAAGACCGACTCTCCATTCTGCCCAATTGGAACACGTGCCAGCGCTTTGCTGGCAACATGTTCTCTCAGATGCGAACCAATTGGTTGTGCAGTAGCCTGATCTCCAATCGAATATACGCTCCTCAGCACCCTGCACTAAATAGGCAATTCCGGCCACACTGGCGCCAATCACGGAAACCAAAATCCACCCTTGAGAAGCATCGCGCGTGCGTTCGAGACGGCCACGAAGCCCAGGCATATAGCGCAGGCGCTTCACCCGAAACGATTCCTTGATAAAATCATGCACCCAGTCGATAGTAGTGAAGTCGTCGTACCATAGACGTCGCCTAGGATCCGTAAGCGGATTGGTCGTTGCTGTCGGAACGGACACATGCGATTGTAAACCTTGCAGACCTGGGTTCGGAAACGAAGAAATGGAATTTGACGGCGAGACCAGACCACTCTCAAGTGAGGTTGAATGCTCGGCAATAGAATGAGATGCTTCACCTGTTTGACCATCAGCGTTTACCTGAGGTGGCACGAACAAGTCCGGAAGATATGTAGCGTTCGGCAAAGGGCCAGGTACGTGCAAAGTACGTGGTGTGATGCCTGGCGAATGCAAGTCAATCCGGACGGCTGGCGGAGCTAGAAAACTCGCCGGTGAACCTGGTCTCGACGATGCGGAACCTTCATCTGCCACTTGACCAGATAACCCAAACGGCGGCCTCGAAAGTAAAGGCACGGAGTCATCCATTTGTCGTCGCCTTACAGAGAGATATAGGTTGAGCCGGAGCCCTTGTGCCGTATATCAGGGGCAAAAATATATACAAGACGAGACGATAGCACAAGCAAGACAGGACGATATGAAGTTAATATGAGTGCATTGCAGTTTGTTGTGTTTAATGATGGACTGGAATGAAGGGCCGGAATGAAGGGCCAGTGGGAGTTCTGTGTTGTTTCACCATTGTGTCAGACCTTAGTGGGGTGTTTCTAAACTTAGTGGTCCGGGCTCTACTCAGTGGGATGGACCTATTCTGTGTGACGTAAAGGGGCTTTTGTATTATTTTGACAGCTTTCCGGTGGCATTTAACTATATCCTGCGGCCAACAAAGTGCATCTCGACAGTCAAAGTGTCATACATATATGATATAGAACCTCTCCCATTGACCCTTGCGCAACAGAGCATCCTAGACACCAAAGTGAGCATGGGCAGGTGCCACACACAAGCAGTTCTCTTGAACTTCTCAGAGTGGCATATTGTCGTAGACTTCACTGTAGTCAGCTAAGAAGAACTCAGATATCTTCAATCTGGTCTGGACGGTCCCAAATGTCGCCCTCTACGACACAATTTTGCTAGTAAGCCTTGAATTAGTTGTTTTAACAGCTGGTGGTAAAAAAGAAATCCAACTAAGCAAGTTTACACAGAAAAAAAGTGAAGCGCCGCCTTCATACTTGAGGTTGGCTGTCTTTTACCTTTGTTTGCATTGAAATGCAGTCAGAAGTAAAGCTAGAGTGTGACCAACTTACTGCTCTGCATTTTAAAGTCCGTCTTCTGGCGAAGCATATAATTTTCAGGTGCGACGTAATGATGAGCCGCACTACACACAATCCAGTTATCTCCACACTTTTGTTGCCGCGGCTTCTCAGATTGGTAAGAACTGCTAAACATCGTCTGGCACGCCCACTCACTGCTTTACACAGCAACGACATCTCAAAACTAGCATCATTATGGAACTGCCTGAACTTTTGTTGGCCTTACAATTCCCCGATCCCGGAGTTGATCCAAAATATGCGCATACATTGCTTCAGAACGCCGTTCACTTGTTTTCCGAGCTGCAATATGCGTCGGATATTGCTGCATTGGCGCGAATGATCATACTGTCTGAATCTATATGGTTGACCAAAATACCTGCAGATGACTCCAATGCTTCGGTTGGCATTCTTGTCTCTGATGCATTTCGGGCAGCTGTGAGAGGTCGAATGCGAAGGAACGAGTCTTCGTCTAAGAATAGACCTGTCAGTGAGGACCTTCGACTTTTCAATCTTGCGGTTGTAGGAGGTATTCGAAGCTGCGAGCATTCACATATAGGTCAGATCTGTGCTCTTGCTGGCATTTTGTCATCAGCACCAAAGAGCTCTCTTCATGCAGTCGAACGGGCTTTTGTTGATGTTCTTAACGGACCTGCAGCGTCGTCTTTGCAATATGTGGACTTTGGGTTTGCCGTCTGTGCTACGGTAGGCTACCGATATATTTCAGCAAAATTGCAAAGTCAGATTTGTCCATCATCCTCGTTAGTTTCAAGTCTTTTGCTTGTACTTTTCGCGGATAAAAAACAGCCGAACTTGTCGACATATGCAGGTCACCTGTCAAGATTCATAAGCCAACTGATCCAGAAGCTCGCGGCATCCAGCGATGCTGCTGCATGCGAAGGGCCGCTAGAAATTATGTTGACCGCATCAAGTCGCATTAGGGGACTCGCGTCTGCCAAAGATACCGTATTTGCTCTTGTCGCCGTGCTCACTGGTGTTGTGGACGGTATTCAGTTAAAGGGTTCACGCCGATGGTATCCTTTGAACAAGGCGCCGAATGCTTCAGAAATGAATATCACAATGACATCATTATTTATTTTAAGAAATATCTCAACGACAACGTATGGAATATCGCTTGCCGGATTTGCAGCGGAATCATATTTACATTCGGCCGCGGTCGGTATCCTAGTTTCTTCGCTCCACGATGATCTTGGTGGCATTGTTGACACTCTTCAGCACACAAAATCTGAGGAGGAGCTGTTGTTTGCATTCAATACGTCTGAGAAAATACTGCTTTCGGTGCCCGCCTCGTCCGGTATTTGGCCCGATTTACTAATGCGACTAGTTCAGTCTGCAAAAGCTACAATAGCCGAATCGTCCGCCGTAAAGCGGTCACCACTGAGTCAAGCTGTACACGAAGCTGCGCATGCTGTATTCTTGGCATCTTTGCTTATACCGTCGCTGGCGATTGAAAATGTTGAATACATTGAAAAGGTGTATCTTCCGCGAATTGTCACTCTCTTCACCAGCACGCAGATAACAGACAAGCAATTCTCGGCTGCAATTAATGCCTTGGCCAACTCTGTCGCTCCCGGAAGTGGGATTCTATATTCCGCTGCTCCCGCATTTGTCGAAGATCATTTACTTCCGGTTCTACAGAGATTAAGCAGAGAAACGAAATCGCAGACAGTCACAGAGGTTTACGTCGATTCTCTCTTTATCTGCGCTCCCGTTAACCAAATAGCGTTTTGGTTGGACAATTTTGACGTCAATAGGGAAGTGATAGCGGAAAAAGTGAAGGCTGGAGATGTACCAGCAGTATGTGCTGATTCTGTAGTAAATTGGTGGTTTAATTCTTCCAGAAGGTTGGAGGGTAGCGCAAACAGTCGACTGTAGGCTGGTACTGTACCTCGGTAGCATACTGAAGAAGTGTACTAGGATTATTGAGAATTGCATAGTTTAGTAGACGAGAGACGCGCATTGATCGAAGGTTTCGCGTATCTGCGCAAGCCAAAGTGATTAGTGCTGTAAATTTGGTATTAGTTTTGCACGTAAGGCTTTAACCGTCGAGCAACTTATTCAGGAGGTCCTCAAATTCAATTTATCCTAAACGGACGTCAACGTCAGATCAGCGGCCAGCTTAAGGTGTCCTCCCACCGGAGACCTCATCAAACGTCATTTTCCATCCGTGATCCGGCAGTACCGCTATGGACGTTCAGATATAATTACTTATTCAAGAACATAGGCGAATTTATATTCTTGTCCGTGAGAGTGAAACGTCTTCTGCATACTGCTCCTCCTTGATTTGGTTAACGAGGCTGTATCTGAAGTCTATTGTGATTTCCTCAGCGTTTCCTGGAGTTAGCTCGCCACAGACACCCGTCCGAATATTTCCGAGAGTGATTTGCATTTACAGAAAGCTTTAAATGCCTCCAGATCAATCAGCCAAATCTCCAACGAGCGCCCCGACGCCAATATGTGTGGATACATCTCCCCTGCATCCTACATCGCCATTGTCAGTCACATCTAGTCCTATCAGGGCTTTACCAAACCACGTTAGGTCAGGCGAGACTGCAGAGTCCAACCGGCGCGAATCAATGGAATTGGAGCAACGATTACCACGGAAAAGAGTTGCAATGGAAATACCGCCAAATGATACAAATTCAGTTGTCGATTTCGACGATACTTCGGATGATGAAGCAATTGAGGACGATGGCAAGGACGAAGGAACCTCAATTGAGGTTCCTGCACCCGGAGCAATGGTCAGTGACGACGGCGAAAGAGCCGAAAGTGATTCAACATCGGATCTTCCACTTGCAATTGGGACAGATGTCGTGACCGCGAATTCCATTTCTTTGGAGTCAGAGGAAGTGATATCTACTATCGAACACCTAATAGCAGAGTCTCGTCGTCAAAGTGCAGAGAATGGTGATCGGCTGACAATAGAATCTTTCTTATTGGAAGCACGCCGAGCCCTAAGAGTGGAGAATCCAAGTACTTGGATTCAGGTACTCGGCCAGCATGCAAGCAAGTTCGTTTCCCTCGATGAAAGTCACAAAAAAGTGTTCTGGAGTGATACAGA
This sequence comes from Lipomyces sp. NRRL Y-27488, assembly GCA_030556275.1. NCBI lineage: Eukaryota > Fungi > Ascomycota > Lipomycetes > Lipomycetales > Lipomycetaceae > Lipomyces > Lipomyces sp. NRRL Y-27488. The sequence continues at coordinate 18,983 of JAKTPS010000087.1, forward strand.
GATATATTTTGAAAATCTCCCCGTTCTTGCGGTAGACCTGTGGTCCAGATCGTAAGTGGCTAACGTGTAACAGATTAGTTCACAATTTTACTGACTAAATCATAGTGAGCCGATCCCACCGCGGTTTTGGCGAGATGGTGGCGACGAGTCTATGTTAATGTTTTATACTCTGCTTTTGAAGGTTGCGGTCTATGCCTTATCTCTTGATCTACAATCAGTGAAAGGAACCAGCTCAAGCGTCATGGAGTTTAAGTCTGCATCATACGTTAGAGCATTGATTCAAATGTTTCGCAGTATACAAGACTCGATTGCAGCTGCACGTGCCGAAAGCCAGAGTGACAATTATTGTTCTATGTATCAGCTTCCTCGGCTCCTTATTGCAATCGGCGGTTTGCAACTCATGTCGGATATTTGGAGTGAAGTGACGAAACCAAATTCAAAACCAGACGTGCAACTGGTGGTGGCGATTCTGCCATTTCTAGAGCTTACGTCGGTGCTCTCTTGGGTATTGAATCAGTTACCATATCGTGAGGGGGGCGATAGTTCACCTTCTTCCCCAGTGTCGTCTCGGTCTGAGTCAGCAAGTATGTCTGACGACTTAACATCAGAATTCCAGAAGAATCCCTTTTTGGCCCTGAAAAATTTCCTTTTATTGGTCGACGAAACTATCTCACGGTTTATCGATTCAGCAGATCCACCTGAGCGACTCCTTCTGGTGGGAATCATCGATAAAACACAAATGCTTTTTTATGTTCTCATGCAACATCCGGAGATAGATATGAGTGAAAGCCATCCTGCAATATCTCCCTTAGTGAAGACATTGGATGACAACCAAAAATCTGAAGTCAGGGCAATCAGTCATTCCATCCGAAAATTTTATTGGTTCATTAGGCTATTTAAGTCGCCACGATCTGAATTCAAATTGTTCGGGATAAAGATGATCACAAGCGATTTGCAGACTTTGTATCAAGAGTCAAGCCAGAATCATGCTGTCTTCACCGTTCAGCAATATGGTGCATTGATGGCTGCGACCGGATTTGCTGAATATCTTGTCAGTTCGGAAGCCCATAATATCTTCATAGTACAGTTTGCATGTTCAATTTACTCGTACTTGACCGTTTTTCATGCAATCACGGAAAAGGAGCTTGATATTCTGTGGAACGAGATGAAGTCGGGCAACAGTTCAATACTTTTCAACTCGATATGTGTTGTATTCATTCAAATGACGACATGGATGTCGGAAAGCTGGCTAAATTGGTTAATCGACAAGCTATTAGGCATGCCTCTTTGGATAGTGGAGCCAATCATATTGAAACTGATTGATGCTATTGTTCATGCGTATATTCTGCATGCAAGGACCGGAGATGATCATGCCACCGGCGTGATTGCCATGAACCCATTCATTGTCATCCTTCAGGTGATTCGGCGAGTAGGCAATGTCTCGGTCGAGGAGGAAAAGATTATGAAGGTCAAGCCAGTTTCACTTATTGATGCTTTGGTCAGGAATTTTAGTGAGCTCATGCGTGCAGGCCCATCGTCTTCTACCAAGTTGGGGCTATTGGAGAGCCATATAACGTCCCTCAAGACATTTGGACTGGATTCTTTGCAAGACTTGACCTACATTAGGTCCTATTTTCAGAGCATCGACTCGTCGGATAGCGGTACTGAAGTTGAAGTCATGAGTTCCGTTTTGGATCGTTGTTCATATGACGAGGTGCTTGTGCAAAACATCGTCGATTGGTCCGCGTACTGCAAGAGGCAGCATCCATCGACGGATCTTTATTTCTTCAACACTCTGTTGCGACAAGATTGTCTGACTAAGCTGTTGTCACTTGCCCCTGGGGCAATAGCAGATTCAGGAGATCTAGATGCGTTATGGCGTGCACTATACGACAATGAGCAGAGCACAGTCGACATACGCAACGCCTTCTGGGAACAGCTAGGTGAATTGTCCAATAAAGTGGCACAGGTAAATAGTTGTATTTAAAATGCGGTATTGCTACAAGTTACTGACAAAATGCAGAGATGCTTTTTTCTTGACTACTGTTTTGGAAAAATCAATTCTCTGCAACCTGAGCGTCTCACGCTCCCTTGCGTTCAGTTCATAGTGAAATACATTGGCTTTGCCTACCGATCGACAGAAGTATGTGATTTAATCGTAAATTGCTCCTTCCGCATACAGCATACTAATTCGAGCTAATCTGCTTGTTATGTAGGCAAATGCATTCTTGAATGAAGCGGACAAATACTTGATACCAGGTTTTGACACCTTTTGGCATTTCTTTTTGAAAACTCCGGACGAATTGTGCTTGGCAAAGGCATCTGAATTACTAGTGTGGACATTCATAGAGGTGAATATCCTTGACGACATGTTTAAAATTTATTCCTACTAATCCAAATAGTCGGAGTATATCACCTCGCAGTCAACCGAGCTTATCGAGAATTGCCACCGGTCCCTGGTAAAATGCTGTTTGAATACAATCACCAAAGCCGGCCAGAGTATGATATCTTCTGCAGCGACTCCTTATTGTAACACTTCTGACCATGTAACAGATTTAAAAAGCTCTCAGAGTGACGATAAAACGTCACAGTTCTATCAGCGGAGTTTCCAATTTTTAGCTGCTTTTCTTGACACGTACCGTCAGCACATTTTGTATGCAGTCAATGCGACTCATGGTGACCATTCCCGCATTGAGATCAATGGAAATCCGATAACTATTAAGCTGCAATGGCATACTCAAAGATTCGCATCCGATATTGAAAGTTTAGTTATGGGAGACGCAAATCTGGTAATTGATTTATTTTCTCAAATCGCCAGTATTACCAGCACTACGAATTTTAGGATATTTGTTATGGGAAGCGAAGTCAAAGTTAGCGATTTTCAGAGACAACTGAAGGAAGCAGGCTTCCGGGATGTTACTCCGATAATGATAGTGAATCGTCCACAAGGAAGCGGCGACGACGAAATGTCGAAAACGATCGAACTTTCCAGAGCCGCTCGCTTTGACAAGGCAGCCACAGAAAGTGCGGAAGTCGCTTCGCTTGGCAAACAGCTTCGCCCAGCAGAAAGTGAACTTTTATTTTCATTCGAGTCGTTGTACGAGTTACTCGAGCTTCCTGACGAGTACGCATCACTGGCATCGAATATTGCCCGGAAACTAGGACCGGCCCCAAGGGTTTTGGAGCTTTTTATCTTCCCAGAGAAAGTTAAGCAAGGACTGACAGAACTATTCCCGGTGAAAAAGCCATTCAAAGCTCTGTATTCGGATTACGTATTGCAATACGTATATTCGCAATATCAGCAACGCAAGCTGTCCGAGGAGTGGCTTTTACAGTGCTTTGAGTATATTCTGCCTGGCTTGGTTCGATTAGTTGTTGAAACCGACTTTGCGTCGTTGTCCTGCGCAGACGTGCGGAATATGGTCCGCGTGACGCTTCTTGGCCATTGCGTGACGATGCTTCGCGATAATGGAGCTGTCGGTTTTTTAGTTTCGGATTCTGATTTGTCATTTTTGGTATGCCGGCTAGCTGAACTTGCAGACGATTCATCACAAGAATTGTGCAAGAGTGCGTTGGACATCCTTCTAATCTCGTCTTTGAGAGATCACAGAACTTGGACAGTGATTGAAAGCAACGAGAAATGGAAAGAAGTATTTCGAAGATGCCTTCTGTACACAGAGGACGAGTCCATCAGGAGCTACTTTTCCAAAGCCGTTTCTGAATATGTTGGCCAGCGTTTAAAGAGCAGCGGCGGAGATGCACCTGGTGTGGCCGAACTGGAGTATTTTTGGGATCTCATAAGCTCCATGCTACCGGGGCCGAATGACTCCAGGGGAAATCAGTCGTCTACGCTCTTTTCGCTCTCCGATTTCCTACTGAAGGCATTGCTGAATCGTCGGTTGATTGAGATAGACGAGTCAGAACTGTGCGTTAAATGGTGTTCGATTCTCAAGAACCATCAATCCACCGAGACACTACTGAAACCGGCAATTGATAACATTGTTAATGGCTATACGAAACTCATTCTGTGTGCCATCGAAAATCGACAAAACCAGTCCCTTAGACTGGAGGTACGCGCAGACTGTCTTCGAACGGCATTGAGTTTGCTGTTCCCGCTCGCTGAGAGCAGTGAGGACGATGCTGGAGTGCCTTCTAGTTCAGACAGTGCAACTGTAGAGGAATGCGTTGGCTGCATTACTGCGGCTTCTCGGAGTTCTTTGTATAGACTGATCACCCTGTTAACAGACGACAGCGACCTTCGGGGCCAGGTAATGTCAAGTATTTTGAGACTGTTTTCGGAAGGTATGATGTTTAACATATAATACTTTGAGGTCAAAGCATATGGCTAACATTGTCGTTAGATTCTCTTGTGCATGACACCTGGAACACGGACCGTACTCGGTGGGTACGAGCCGAGACAGGCTTTGTTGGGCTACAAAATTTGGCCAATACATGCTACGTGAACTCCTTCATGAATCAGCTATATATGAACGAAAGGTTCCGTGGTCTTGTCTTTGGCCTACCCATGCCGCCTGAAAGTACTTCACCAAGACTATCAATTGAATCGAAAAGCAGCGAATTGCTAGAGAATTTCATCCGGCTGTTTACATATCTTCAGTTTAGCTGGCACAAGATGCTCGATACTACAGCGTTCATTCAGTCGATAGTTGATTTCGAAAACAAGCCCATCGATATATCTGTTCAGATGGATGTGGACGAATATTACAATCTTTTGTTTGACCGGCTTGAAGGTCAAATCAAGGACAAGGATCAGAGAACGGCGATTAAGGACTGCTACGGCGGAATGCTACTGACTCAGATTAAATCGAAGGAGTGTTCTCATGTGTCTGAAATGTCTGAACCGTTTTCGGCCATTCAATGCGATATCAAGGGCAAGCAAAACCTGATCGAGAGTTTGGATTCCTATGTTGAAGGAGAGACCATGGAGGGTGACAATAAGTATTGGTGCTCGCAGTGCTCCGCGCATGTTGAGGCTGAGAAGCGGTATAGTGCCATCTGAGATCTATTTACCTGCTTCGTGGCTCTAACTAATTTATTGTTTCAGGATATGTTTGAAAGACGTTCCAGACCATTTGATATTCCACTTAAAAAGGTTCGATTTTGATTTGCAGACAATGCAACGTAGCAAAATCAATGACCTGTTTGAGTTCCCTGCCGAGATCGACATCGAGCCGTATAAGTTCACACATCTTAGTGTTAAGAATAGCCAAGAAGTCGGGAGGGGCGAAGAGACGTCCGACAGATTCAATTTGGTCGGCATACTCGTGCACAGTGGGACCGCGGAATCGGGTCACTATTACTCGTACATCCGCAACAAGAATGCATCGGACGAGAAGTTCAGGTGGCTTGAATTTAATGATGCCGAAGTTACACCGTTCGACACTAGCCAGATTCCAAGCATGTGCTTCGGAGGATCTGGCTCGGACAATGAAGGCGGCGATGTGATGGAAAAGCAGTATTCTGCGTACATGTTATTTTACAAACGCGATACGTCGGACCGGAGTGAATATTCTGGTCAAAGCGAGAGTGGTCAGCATTTGGTTGGGCAAGCTCCGAAGTCGCTGCGAGCTCAGATCCGCAGGGAGAATGAGCTTCTGGCCCGGAAATGGACAATGTTTGGAGTGGAGCACTTGAGATTTGTCCTGGACGCGTACGAGCGGTCCTGCCAAGAAGCAGACGTCGGACGAATGCAGTGGACTATGGACACTGAAGAAGACGCACCGTTATACAGAGATTGGCATTCGCTGATGTTTAATACGTTTTCTCAAATCGTGTGCAGGATCAAGGATAACAAGGATGAGCTAGACGATTACATATCCGCTATGCAGCAGTCGTTTGTCTCTGACCCGAGGAATTGTGTCGCTTTCTTATCGTGGCTGACAGACACTGATAATGCACTTCGGGGCTTGCTTTTGCGGTGCCCCAATGCGCACGTCCGTCAGAGCTCGTCACGTCTGATACGACTATGCTTAACGACTCTGCGGCGGGAATGTCCAGAGACCTACGGAACACTCAAAACGTGGCTTGGCTCTTTTGTGGATGCCGAGAAGACAGAGAATGTCGTTCTGAATTTCCTACTGAAGCTCGGAAATTTGATGTCAGTCCTGAGCACTGCGTCACGTGCATGGGATGAGTACTTTGAGCTGATGGCAGAAATTGCCGGGTCTGGGGAAGCAGAGGGCGCACTGTGCGTGTACATTGGTCTCCTGCAGAAGACGCTGGTCGCGTTCTACGATGAGAGAAATACGCCAGCCGCCCGGTCAGCAGCAATGGTGGCCAACTCGTGGTTTATTGATGTGAAGCCTCAGGCACGCCGGAGGCCGTCATATGTCGCGATATTGACGTTCCTGGTTTGCCTGTTGCGGCGGATTGATTTCACGCGCGAGCTCGAAGGATCACTGAACAGCAGATTTGCACTTGAGGCAGAGAGCGACGAGCCGGTCGACAAGTTGCCGCTTTGCCGGGCAGAAGCAGATTTACTGTCGCGGCGGGTCAAGAAGAGCGCACTTCTATTTTTCTTTCGCCAATTGGAGAACGACGTCCCGGTCGACATTGTGATGTCCTTCGTAAGTCTGTTTGCGGAAGAGAGTCACGTGATACCGATCTCGTTTACGGATGTGCGAATGATATTTTCAACGGTTCTGTTTGGACTTGATTCTGACTTGGTTGAGAACGCGTTCCCGTTTTTGATGTTTTTACTGCGTCTTGTCGCGCTTTACGGATTCAGTTTACGCGATTGTGAGCAGATTTCTGAAAGCATTTTTCGGAATGTGGAACTAGTTGCGCCGGTGTCTGGAGAAGCGTATACGGAGTACATTTCTTGTGTCGTCGCAAGCGTGGATGTGCCCGAATCGCTGCGGAAGGCGACACGGGAGCAGATTCCGGTGTGGGCGCCGGCTCTTCTCGTGCACTGGCGCGGCGACGTGCGCGCAGCCACGCAGCGGAATCTGGATCTGCTGCTCTTCGACAAGAACAGGACGGTCGAGGAGCAGATCGCGGCGGCCATGGCACGCGAGGAAGAACTACAGGCTACGGGTCATAACCGCCGGGGAAGCGCTGAAGGACTCCTTGCGGAAGGCATGGTGAGGCTACAGCGGCGCCGCGCTGCGCTCGTGCAGGTGGCTGTGCGGCTCGTGGGTGAGATTTTCTCATATGTGGACCGCAAGTACCGGCGAGGGCGCGCGCGGATGAGTGCGGAGGACATGCAATTCGAGAACCTCAACGCTGTGCTGGATGTGTGTGGGCGGGTGGTGAACGACGACGCGACAACGTCGAGGATCGAGGAGGTCCGAGACGAGCTCGAGGCCATGCATGTGCAGTCCGAGGAGCTAGACACTGCGCGGCTCGACTGGTCGTCGGACGGAGAGGGCGATGGGAATGGGGGAGACGGGGACGGGGACGGGGACGGGGCTAGCGAGTACGGGGAGGGGTACCTCATGGAACTGGAGGAGGACTGTTGAGATTGTGCGGTAGGGCTAGACTTTGTGATGTTGGGGGTAAATATATGACGAGATCCGGGACCGTTTTGCGACGTTGTGCCAGCCGAGCGGCTCAGGCCGGGTCCGTGGGTTCGGCGGGGCATGGGGCTGCGGGTTAGGGCCACATCCAAAACGGCAACCCGTAAACGGCGAACAATCGTAGAACACAAGGCTCGTTTTGCGGCCGCATCTCGCGACAGAAACCGATAGGGCCACGACCGGCCGGCCGGCTTCCCACGTCGCGTCTGGTCGCGTTTACCTCCATCCACCGTCCCCTTCCTCCCGTCTTCTGCAGTCTCCTGGCTCCCACATAGCCTCCTCCCCTCTCTCCCTCGCCTCACACCGCCCACAGCCGCCGTCGTGCTGCCGTCGCTATGATCGCTGCCGTCGCCACCCGCACCCGCCTCGTTGGCACCTGCGTCTTGTGCGATGAGCCGCTTGAGTACACTCTCTACCACGAGCGCATCGTCAGTCTTGGCTGCGCTGGTGCTCACGTCGCCCACGGCAACTGTCTTGTCGAGGAGTTTGGCCCAAACCCCACTGGCGGGCCATCCGAGCCCGCGGCGAAGTGCCCCGCGTGCGACAGCGTTGTTTTGGTTGACTCAAGCGTCGTCCAGAGCTCTGTGGGCTACCCGAGTGCGCCGGCAAGCCAGCACGAGAGTGGAGCCCTCGCGCAGTCGACGAGTATGGCCGCGCCCGGGGATGAAGCCAGCCCAGCGACGCCCGCGTCGTCTCCGTCGCTTACTTTTTCTCAGCAACCACTTGTGTCCGTATCTCCTCATACACTTCTCACAACATTCCTGTCGTCCTCTTCATTCTCATCCACGGCATCCTCCTCAGCCTCTTCTTCGTCGTCCTCCGCCACTTCCGCTTCCGTTCCGCAGCCGCTACATCCACCCCCACTAGCAAACTTGCCGCGAGCTCCTATGAAGACCCGAATTCCGGAACCCCTCGTGTCTATTTCCTCGTCCGTCCCGACTATCGTGTGCACGAGCGAACAGCAGTATCTTTCCTGCCTTGTGCGGATAGAAATTCCCCACTTCGACACTGGAAATTCTCTGCCAGTATTTGCCCCAGCGCCTTCACATGCAGCACCCACTTCATCTTTCTACTTTTCGCTGTCGTGGCCGGCCGACCGTGCGCTTCAAGACCTGAACGAACGTCTTGATCGCTCTGGAAAATTTCGCCTGTTCAATCTTTCGCAGTTCGGGCAACTCAACTTATGGGGATTATTTGGAGTCAAGTACTCCGGGTTTTCACAGTTACTGAATTGTTATTTATTTGAAGACCATTTGATTTGTCTTAAGGATGTCACGCTTAACGATCAAGGACAGGCGCCATCGAGACCATCTACGACGTCTGGGGGTGGAAGCTCACAGAACGGAAGTCTTCTGCTGCGCGCCTGCGTGAATCTCACAGAGAATCTCGTCGGTGTCGTGGACGGATTTGACGCGGATAGTTATAGTCTAGCCCTTCAGTTTAGTGGGGGAGCTGCGTCACGCTTGACACTTATGTTTAGCGACGAAGCCGAGCGCGTGAGGTGGAAATCAGCTATTTTGAAAGTGACCGAGGGCGGTGGAGAACGGAACCTCAAGGCGTCGCCGAAGCCGCCCCTAAAACCGCCGCCACCAACCTCGGCCACCGCCACTTTGGGCAATCCTTTCTCGCCAACACTGCATATACCAGCAGACGTGGTCATCGCCGTGCCCGTGAGCGGTCTGGCACCGGGAACTGCCTCACTCCACTCGATACAGGATGCTCTGTTGTTTACGCTCCAGTCGCTCGGCTCGAGCGACAAGATTGGCGTCGTCGTATTTTCTTCTAACGCCTCCTCGACACTGACGGTTGCGGGACTGAAGTCGCGTTCGTGGCAGGGGTGGCAGGCCGTTGTCGCCCAGCTGCCGTCGTTTTACAAGACCGCTTCGCGAGCTGTGCCGGCGCGAGGGTTCATGCAGGCACTTGGTATGCTGGGCGCGCGAACGCTGCGGAACCCGATTGCACGGATTTTCTTGATCAACGACACGGCGCACATGCTCTCTGACATGTCGCTGTCGCCCGAGGAAGCGGTCCTGCATCCGGACGCGATCCGCGAGAGCTGCAGAGCGGCCCTGTCTGCATCGATTGGCGTGCACTCGCTCGGCGTCGGGCTCGCCCACGAGCCCGAGGAAATGCTGAGGATCAGCACTGCAACGAGAGGCACATACACTTATGTGCGCAACTGGAGCGGGCTGCGCGAAGCGGTCGCGGGTGCTCTCGGCGTCTGCTTCGCGCTCTCGCATCGGGACGTCAAGGTTCTTCTTCGCGTGCCGGAAGAGTTTGCGGGCCGCATATTAAAGATCGAAGGCGGTGTTTCTCATGTGCTGGTGGAGAACGAGCGGCAAGCGGAAGTGTCGATTGGAGATGCCGCGTTTGGCGATTGCAAAGGTATGGATCGACCGTCTTAATTATCAGGATTGATGTGATGAGATCTGACTTGGCGCATAGAGATTATTGTACAGATGGCCATCGCGCCTGCTGCTAGACCGCCGTCGACGAAGCCTCGAGACAACTGGGATGCGGTTTTGTCGGATATCCGTCCCATTGGATTCGACGACGACACCGATCTTTTTCCTACGTCATTCACGCTTGTGCATAATAAGCTCCGCCATCGACCTGGTAGTGCGCAAACCGAGACCGTGCTGCAGGCTGACGTGACATACATGCAGTTCGGCACGTCCAGCGGCTCCTTCAAGCGGCACATGGCCAAGCAAGACGCGGAGCTGTCTGTCCTCGTGATAAGCGGGCCGCCTCATGACGGACCCGATAGCGGCAGCGAGTCACAGGGACCGGATACTACCACGACCAGGCGGCCGTCAGCGACGTTCGGGGGTCAACCGTCGATGAATGTGGAGCTGACACAGCGGAGGCTGGAGTTATTGACCGCCGAATGCCTCAAGAGATGCGTGCAACTTGTGCGTGACGGGTATGCGGAACGCGCCATGGATTTGATCAAGAAGACGCAGAATATCATTCAGGGACTAGGACGAGGCGCGCTACCACCTCCTCCAGTACCGCCACCACGTTCTTCGTCTGGTTGCACGCTTCCACTGTCTCCATTATCACCATCACCACCACCGCCGCTACCGCCTCCACCACCTCCCGAGATTCTGCCACAGACTCCAAAGCGGGCATTTGGCGCGGCGCCCCAGGTCTCGCCGCTGAATATCCGGCGCGCCACCTCGGCATCGACGGCATCGTCCCTGGGGTCGCCTGCGTCGCGGCAGATGACAATGCTGTCAAATTCAACGCGAGCCACAGGGATGAGCGCGAACACGGCTGGGAGTTCGTATTCCTCTCCGACGTTCAGTGTTGGATTCATGAAACCTCAGCCAGGGCCGGTGCCGGCACTGTCGCAGCCGCCGTCGTTGGCAGCCTCGGCAACCGCGGCGCCGGCATTGGCAACGCGCGCGGTCAATCCTGCGGTGACGATGGCCCTGGACCGCGAACTGCAGGCTGTACGGGACTGCTTGCGTGACAGCGACGCGGAAGATGGCGGCGGCGGCGATGGCGGGAGGGCTGGAGGTGACAGCACCAGCAGATTCATGCAGCACGAGCGGAAGCGAATATGGCAGGTTGTGGATATGATACTGCGGCAGCGGTCATGCACGCTTGGGACACCGCTCGAGGCGCTGTACGCGAGCAGGACAGAGAACGTGCGAGTGCTGATAGCCGCCGCGAGAGGAGATGATGCGCTGTAATACGCTATTTGTTTTTGAAGGCAAGTCGTAAAAAAGGACATGGCGTTTTGACTGTTTGTTTGTTTGCTTTTCTGGGATCTAGTGTTAATCTTACGGCTACAAGAAAAAAGACATGTTAGCTTAATATAGTAGTATTTATACCGTGCAATAAATGAGAAACTCCGTTTTGAATTTATATATAAGCTGTCAATACCATTAGACAATAAACCAGAAAATGAATAGACCCAGGCTGCTTTTAGATACCCCCTGCATATAGAAATTATATCGTACACACAGACACACAAACACTGCAGCGAGAAGATGGTGACGCTATCCGGCTGCCTTGTTAAACTTGCGCTTCTCGTACCACAGGTCGCTCCTGCTGGAGCCCAGATTTATGATTTTCGGGCAGCCGTCCCGGTCCTTCTCGAGCCGGGTGCACTCGAAGCAGTAAAACGCGTCGGAGATTCCAAGGCCGCCGCAGATGATGCACTTGCCGGCAAAGTTGCCGAACGAGCATTCGTCGCAGATGCGCGCTATCGTGGTTGGCCGGACTGTTTTTGAGAACATGTCAGTTATATGAACGAGAGGGGGTAAGGGGGTGGAATGGACGGGACAATGACTAACCGTAGCTGTCGCACACTGGACATTTGCCATCGCATTTCTCGCAAAGACGGCCGACGCTGATCCCGGCAGTCTTGCGGCACATTACCAAGTCAGGGTGGTGGCGCGACATGTTGGACGTCTAATACCCACAAAATATGTGCTGAGCTGATTCGACAATGAATGGTGTTCAAGCCAGGAGACAGAAGTGAACAAGAACAACGGCGATGAAGATGATCCAAAAGACGAATTATGTCCCTGGCTGAAAGTTTAAAGTGTGCACGTGATGTGGGGAACATTCTGGACGACTTCCTTATCCGGTCCGGGGGAGGAAGAATCGAAGTTGACGCCGGTCACTCTGAGCGGCTGTGATTTCTCTCTGTGCGTGCGCTTGTCTATCCACATCCGACAATGGCGGCAGTATTTGGACGACTTTTTGGAGGGCTTGCTAACTCGGCAGCGACGGCTGGACGATTTGCGTCCAGGGCCAGCGGTCCGGCTGGCTTTTCGGCCGGGTTGAAACGACCGGGCGGCGCCTATTCGACGCCGGCCGTCCGGACGCAGCTGGGACGGATACAGCAGCGGCAGGGATACGCGAGCTACCGCAGATTCGGTAGCAATCGGTACGACAATGGCGGCCGGATCAGCAACATGGGCGCGTTAGTGGGAGTGCTCTACTATAACCCCATGGTTCGGCGGGTCGTCGTGGTTTCGGTCGGCGGACTAGTGCTGATTTATGTGACGCATCTCGAGTCCGCGCCGGTGAGTGGGCGGCGGCGGCTGATGCTGTTTGGGCCGCGAATAGAGACGATCATAGGTATGCAACAGTACAAGAGCTTCTTGCAGCAGTTCCGGAACAAGATCCTGCCGGACGATGCGCCGGACGCGAGGCGTGTCCAGCGGGTGATGTCGCGGCTGATTGCCGTCTCGGGCCTGCCGGACCTGGAGTGGCAGGTGCACGTTGTGGCGGACCCGCGACAGCCGCCGAACGCGTTCGTGCTGCCGGGCGGCAAGGTGTTTGTGTTTTCGAGCATCCTGCCGATTTGCGCGAACGACGACGGACTCGCGACCGTGCTCGCGCACGAGACGGCGCACCAGATCGCGCGGCACTCGGGCGAGAAGCTGTCGAAGCAGCCGTTCTACATGGTCGCGGCGGTCGCGGCATGGCTGCTGACGGGGTCGAGCTACTTTGCGGACACGATCATGACGCTCCTGTTTGACATGCCGTCAAGCCGGCAGATGGAGTCCGAGGCGGACTACATCGGCCTGCTGATGATGAGTCAGGCGTGCTTCAATCCGCAGGAGGCGATCCCGTTCTGGGGCCGGATGGAGAAGCTTGCTGGACGGGGCCCGGTGGAGTTTCTCTCTACTCACCCGTCGAATCAGACGCGGCAGGACCAGATTGCAAAGTGGATGCCGAAGGTGAGTTGTTATTTCGGTGGTCGAGGAAGGAAAGGGCATTATTAGCTAACGTGCTTTTTGCACTCACTAGGCGCTGGACGTGCGGGCAGAGTCGGAATGCAGCAGTACGCAGGCCTATTTCGACGAGCTGAGATCGTCGCTTTCGAGTTCGTTTTTCAGTGGCATGTGATTTGACGGGATCGGCATGATACACGCGGTGCTGTTGGTTGTGCATTGTGGTGAGATGTAAATTGCTCTTGATATGCACAAACTATGTAGATGGGTGCCCAGTGCCAGATTAATAGGACACTTACACTTATCGCGAGGTATCGTCTACTCTGGTATGATACTATGTAAAAAGGCAATCAGGCAGCTCTGATTGTCGGTGCTGCAAACGGCGGCGTTTTTCACACCGCCGATCAAAAACTGAACATGTGAGAAAATGCAAATTCAAGGTTCAGGCACGGAGAAAACATGATCCTTTTTCCGCCGTAGTTCTAATTCCAGGCGAATAATTCTAATTCTAATCCTAATCCAGCGAGGGCGGTTCAGGCGGGGCAAGGGAAAAAGGGAAAAAGGCTGGCAGTTCGAGCTGTCCTGCTGTTGGGACAAAACTGAAATGTTGGCCTCGACGAACTGCGCTCGTCCTGGCCCGGCCCCCACTTCCCTGCCTTCCCTTGCCTTGCCTCGCCTTTCCCTCTTCTTGTCCCGCACCTCAACTCGCTCTCTTCCGTTCATGCCACCGTCCCCGTCCTCGGCCACCTCGTTCCGCCGCATCGCCGGTCTGTGTGCTCATCTCTCGCCGTCACCCTCGTCCGCACAAGCCATGGCCTACCGCGTCTCCGTCATCGGTTCTGGCAACTGGTCCGTATTGCCGCCTGTCCCGCCCCGTCATCTCCGAACTGCACACACTGACACACACCCGCGTCCTACAGGGGCAGCGCCATCGCAAAGATCGTCGCGGAAAACACCGTCGAGAATCCGTCGCTGTTCGACAAGGACGTGCGCATGTGGGTCTTCGAGGAGCTTGTGGCCGGCCAGAAGCTCACCGAGATCATCAACACCCAGCACGAGAACGTGCGCTACCTGCCCGGCATCCAGCTCCCGCAAAACCTTGTCGCCGTCCCGGACCTGCTCGACGCCGTCGCCGACGCCGACATCCTCGTCTTCAACGTCCCCCACCAGTTCCTGCCCCGGATCTGCTCCCAGCTGAAGGGCAAGATCCCGCCGTCCGTGCGCGCCGTGTCCTGCATCAAGGGCGTCGAGCTCTCGCCCGACGGCATCACGATCATCGCAAACTACATCTCGAAAGAGCTCGGCATCTACTGCGGTGCGCTCTCCGGCGCAAACCTCGCACCCGAGGTCGCCCAGGAGAAGTTCTCCGAGACCACCATCGCCTACAAGGTGCCCGATCCGGCCGACACAATCGACCAGAAGACCCTCAGGACTCTTTTCCACCGGCCATACTTTCATGTCAACGTCATCGACGACGTCGCCGGCGTGTCGCTCTGCGGAGCACTCAAGAACATCGTCGCGCTCGCGTCCGGCTTTGTCGACGGCATGGGCTGGGGCGACAACGCCAAGGCGGCAATCATCCGGCGCGGGCTGCTTGAGATGACCCTTTTTGGCCGCGAGTTTTTCCCCGAGTCCAAGGCAGCCACGTTCACCGAGGAATCCTGCGGCGTGGCGGACGTGATCACTTCCTGCGCCGGTGGCCGCAACCACAGGATCGGCGTCGCTATGATCAAAACCAAACGGCCAATATTCGAACTCGAGGCCGACCTTCTAAAGGGCCAGAAGGCCCAGGGCGTTACCACGGCCGAGGAGGTCCACCAGTTTCTTGAAAAACGGGGCAAGCTCGACATGTTTCCTTTGTTTACTGCTGTCAACGACATCATCTTCAATGGACTCGAGGTACGTCTCCTTTTTCTGTCTTTTTTGTTTATAAATTCCAATACTAATCAGACATTGCAGGCCACTGCTCTCCCGCACATTCTTGAGAACGTTGAGAAGTCTTGGACGTAGTTGCTCTGTGTTTATTTTTTGTTTTGGATGTTACATTATGATTGTGAGCCATGATTATATCAGTGTTCCACATCCCCGTCACTGACAGCAAAATACTACGCCTGTGACAACCTTTTGTGTATATGTAGCCGAGGTTGCTTTCAGGAAAGTTAACTGGCACCAGTTTGTGTCATTTTTGGTTTGTTCATTTCACATGATGCATTGTGCGCTTGGTTCAGGAGTTGGCATGTATAACTAATACTAATGCTGCTAAATCAAAATTGCGCTTGTCATATCCGCTGCTGGATGAACCCACGCAGAGCAGCAAACGGGTTTTCCCGAAACTCCTTCTCTCGCATGACCCTCCCAAACCTGTCCATTTCCTGCTTTACTATCTTCTCATTTGTCTTGCTTGAAACTGGCTTGCTGCGCGTGGTGCCCAATAGCGCGTCCGTAGCGGTCGCCGTGGCCGTGTTGTCAACCTCCATATCTGCGTCACCTGTCCGTGGCTCATGTACTAATTCTTCAGGTAGAGCGTCAAGTAAGTCCTCCAGTCCGCCACCTGCGAGCTTCTCTCTTTCCGTCTTGTTTTTCCGCCTCCGTGCAGACTTGGACAGCGTGACGTTGCTGGCGACCGTCGCACCTTTTAACGCATCCCGGCGCGAGGAAACGCCAGCCGACGGCATCGCGACTGCGCGCGTTCGCGAGACGCCGGACGGCACGACTATCCGGCCGGTGCTCGTCGTGTTCAGTTTGCCGAGCAGCCGCGTCCGCTTCGCCGTGACCTTGGACTTCTTGGTCACCTTCGCCACACGTCCGGCGGCGCCGAAGCGTGCCCCGGATGACGTGGCAGACTGTGACGCGCGGGCAATCGTGGCCTGCACGGCGGCGAGCTTCAGTGCGTCCTGGTGCGCCCGCTGGGCTTGCCGCGCTTCGAGGATCTTCTCAACCGATTTCCGTTTTGGTACCTATTTGCTTGTTCAGTTTTTATATCTTTGGTAAATCTCAAGCCTAAGCTTGTCATACCATTGTCACGACCTGGTCGATGTTGCAAAAATATATTTTGTTGCTAGAGGCAAATTTGTCTTGCTCGCAATTTGCATTCAATTAATTACCCGGCCCAATAAATATATCGGGTAAGGGCTAATTAGTGTTCTAGAAGGCTGTTGTCAGAATGAGTTTTGTGATGGATTTGATAAAACCAATAGTTATATTGCTAAGAGCCGATTAAGATAATCTCGGCAGACAATCCGTCTCTGCAGCTAAGAAGTGTCATTTAAATTTGGGCCTGGGTAAGAACAACTAACTGTCTGTATAGTAACAGTACAGCATAATAGTGTGCTACAACGAGAGTTGCTGGACATCAAGGGAGCAAATCGCGTTCTGGAACCACATATGATTTTTCTTATTTTACCAAATACAGTAGCACAAGTACGTCAAATTTATGTGAGTTGGTTTGTGTTGATTAAATTTATGTGATTTTTTACATAGTGAGTTGGATGTTCTCCCGCCCATCTTCTGTCAGGACGCCCTCCCCATCTTATATGTACTGTACAGCACTACAAAATTTTCGTCCATATATCTTAGTCACTCTCTTGACCCTCTCTCTAACTCTTTATTCGTTGTCGGGGATATGGGTCCGGCACCCTTGAGTAATCTGTGTGATCCGTGTTGTCCATATATTACCCTACCGAGTATGTGACGTCATCTCAGTCCGAATGTCAATTTAAAATGTGTTGTCGGTCTTCTCCTTTGCGTCCTTTCTTTCGCCAGGGAAACTACTTCTACGTTTTTTCGCTATTTCATAAACTGTGTTGTAAAGCCTTCCCTGTTAATATGACGCCGTTTACCGTTAGCGATCTCGAGGCCATGTCGATTGACGCCGGGTGGTGCCTACTCCGGGACGATCCGAGTTCGTTCACGGCCGGCACGTCCTCTGCGGTTTTGCCTGTTCCAGCAAACGCACCTGTCGTCATGGTGTCGAAAGATAAAGCTGTACAAAAGCGTCTTGAGCCGAGTGCGCTTGCGTTGATGACATTCGCATCGTTCGCATTTCTTGTGTCTAGAAGAACTGTCGATGCCTGTCTGGTGAACGAGGTCAAGGCTACTGGTAAGACTATGACAAAAACATATTTTTGGTGGAGTGATAAATGAATCTGACAGAATATCCAGCAGGTTTGGTGCCGGATTCCACAGCTGCTTCTGCATGCGCGACATCGCAAGTAAAGTCGTCGGCCAGCGCTTCGATCGAACGTGAACTCACTGTTGCGACCACTATGAAGGGAGTTCTAGGGGCGTCGCCGACTACGGATGCACGCTGTTCTCTGTTTCATATCATGGCTTCTCGAAAGGTTCTTGCTGCGACTCTTGTTGTATATATGCTGTTCGTCGGTGCTGTCTTTGTCTCGCCGTTGCGGGGCAAGTTGTGTTTTGAGACGGTCGCGCGTTCATTTCCTTGTGTGACTTCTGTGAGCTATATTGTGATTTGGGTATTGTGTGTCATAGTGCGCCTGTTGCGTTTCGTTCTGCTCGTCTTGCTGTCAGTCCTTCTGCGAGGTCGTCGTCGCATTGCCAAAGATACGTTAGACCTAGACGTGTTCCCAGTGCCAGGTCTTCTTGCGTCCTGGTCTAACAAATCTTTTCTGGCATGCATTATCCGCGTCATTGCTCGGCCTTTCAGGATGGTTCATATCTTGGCGTCGTTTAACTTGAATGATATTGTTGCCATATCCATTAGCAGTGACTTGTGCATGCTTCGTGATGGTCCGAGTTCGTCAATGGATAGCGCGAAGATTTCGTCAAAGGATTGTGATACGTCTTCCTCACGGCTACTCCCTCCCGCGGTCGAGCAAACCGGAACTGCAAAGAGGCGTTTCGAGCCGAGTGCGCCTGTGTTGATGGCATTCGCATCGTTCGCGTTTCATGTGTCTAGACGAACTGACTACGCCTGTTCGATGAACGAGGTCAAGGATACTGGTAATACTATGACTCAAACATATTTTTGGTGATGTGATGAATGAAGCTGACAGAATCTCCAGCAGGCTCGATGCCGGATCGCTCAGCTGCTTCTGCATGCCCGACATCGCAAGTAACGCCGTCGACCACCGCTTCGCGCCCGCATAAGCTGCGTGAGAAGGATAGGTCTGTTGTTCCCGCTGGCACGGCTTCTACTTCGATAGTTCGCCCGAGAGTGTCGCCGACGCCGACTTCTGTGAACACCACACAGCGAACTTTCGTCGAAGCTGCGCAGCCCGGGATGGCGCTTAACGTTGGCGGAACAGCGAAGCCCTTGACTTTGTCGCGCTTGCCGCAAAATCCTTGTCCACATCCTGATGGCTTGTCTGGCTCCGGTTTGGCTTGCCCTGAAAATGTTGCTGCGTCTTCGATCGCAGAAAGTCGTTCATCGTCTCCGGCAAGATATGCGCCAGTGAAAGTTCCTGACGACCCTGGTATTTCGCTTGTTGACGGCAACAGAGAGAGTATTGCTTCTGTGAATCACGACAAGAGTCAGGTTAATAATGCGACCTCAGCTTCGGAGACTGTCTCGGCACTAGGTGATTTGCCTCCGTCTGTTCCTGCTCAGACATATGCGAGCGCGGTCCGAAAGCCTGCAGATTCCTTGAGCTCTCAGACTAGCTGTTCGTCTACTGCAGCGACAAAATCTACCCGCGTGTCTCCGACAGCTGCTGTGTTGGACCCTACTCTTGCTGCCGGCCATACACCAGTACGTCCAAATCCGGATATTACGCCATCGCAGTCTGGTTTGCTTCCTGTAGTTCCAGAACGGCCGCCTGGGTCTCATCCGTTTCTCAGACACCAGGCAGCAATTCCGCCTCCAGCTCCGACGCATCGTCTTCCGCCTATCGCTATGGCCCGCAACGCCCGTACAAGTGTCTCTCAGAATAGGCCTGATCGATCGCCCAGCTCTGTACATGGAAGCGGCGGCTATCCGGCGCCTGGCGGATTTTGGGACAGCAGATCCAATTCGTGGACGCAGTATCAGCAGTATATCCCGACGGGTTGTCACCAACCGGCGCCTGGCGGATTTTGGGACAGCAGATCCAATTCGTGGACGCAGTATCAGCAGTATATCCCGACGGGTTGTCACCAAAGCAGCGTAACGTCTATCGCTATGGCCAGCAATGCCCGTACAAGTGTCTCTCAGAATAGGCCTGATCGATCGCCCAGCTCTGTACATGGAAGCGGCGGCTATCCTGCGCCTGGCGGATTTTGGGACAGCAGATCCAATTCGTGGACGCAGTATCAGACTCACAATTGCGAGAAGGCGGCGGGGGCGGGGGAGATTGTGTCTGAGACTTTAGGCTACTTTGATGACAACCCGTCGGGATATACTGCTGGCTCTGATCCAACGCCTGGTCTATTTCGTTATCACAACCGTGGGATAGTGGGGTCGTCGATGCAGCAGCGGCAATGGAAGAGACGGTATCAGCAGTCAGACGTCTCTCATGGCATAGGTAACAGTTTGATATTTTTCTGTGTTGTGCGACTTTGAATGCTACTTTTCTATTCATTACTGACTCTATTCCTATGCATAGATTCTACGAATGCAAGTTTCCTGGAAAGCGTGCGTGCTGTGTCAAACGGCATAAATCGGAAAATTGCAAACGATCATGTTGCGCGGACCATGGGAGGACTTCCTGCTGCTGCTTTGGAGGCGCAGTTGGATGCTCTTGACGAGGTATGGGAAAGCGTGACCCGTGATGCGAAACTGGCCGACAAGCCCGACGACGGGGCCTCCACGAGCTGTGACGTTCCAGTTGTGCGGACCACAGGAGAACTTCATGCTGCTGCTTTAGAGGCGCAAAGGAAGGTTCAAGAGCGGTCGAGACTGGTCACATCTCCGACATATATGTCGCATATAGCCCAAAATCGATCACCCAGCTCTGTACATGGAAGCGGCGGCTATCCGTCGCCTGGCGGGTTTTGGGACAGCAGATCCAATTCGTGGACGCAGTATCAGCAGTATATCCCGACGGGTTGTCACCAACCGGCGCCTGGCGGATTTTGGGACAGCAGATCCAATTCGTGGACGCAGTATCAGCAGTATATCCCGACGGGTTGTCACCAACCGGCGCCTGGCGGATTTTGGGACAGCAGATCCAATTCGTGGACGCAGTATCAGCAGTATATCCCGACGGGTTGTCACCAAAGTGGCCAAACGTCTCAGGCACAATCTCCCCCGCCACCTTCTCGCAATCGTGAGTCTGGCTCTGATCCAACGCCTGGTCTATTACGTTATCACAACCGTGGGATAGTGGGGTCGTCGATGCAGCAGCAGCAGTGGAAGAGACGGTATCAGCAGTCAGACGTCTCTCATGGCATAGGTAACAGTTTGATATTTTTCTGTGTTGTGCGACTTTGAATGCTACTTTTCTATTCATTGCTGACCCTATTCCTACGCATAGATTCTACGAATGCAAGTTTCCTGAAAAGTGTGCGTGCTGTGTCAAATGGCACAAATCGGAAAATTGCAAACGATCATGCTGCGCGGACCATGGGAGGACTTCCTGCTGCTGCTTTGGAAGCGCAGTTGGAGGCTCTTGACGAGGTACGGGAAAGCGTGACCCGTGATGCGAAACTGGCCGACAAACCCGACGACGGGGCCTCCACGAGCTGTCACGTTCCAGTGGTGGGGACCACAGGAGACCTTCCTGCTGCTGCTTTAGAGGCGCAAGGGAGGTTCAGAGCGGTCGAGACTGATCACATCAACAAAATTCAAACCGTTCCTTTAGAGCTTGGCGGCGCTAATGTCCTTTTTATTCTCGAAATTCTTTTTATATCCTTACCTCTACTGGATTGATTGCTGAGTCTTTACTTTGTTATTGTGGATTATTTTATTTTCTGGGCCAAATAAAGTGCCATTTTTTGTATGTTTCCTTTTTATTCCCTAGTCTCCTCTCCTCTTGCTCTTGCTTTGCTGGTTCATTTTTTATTCTGTGGTTTTTTTTATTTGACTTTTACTTGGAGTGCTTCCTTATATCATTTCTTGTCTCTCGTTTTTATTCTGACACTCGTTTTATTTTATTCTGACTCTCATTTTTCTATATCTCTTTTCTCATTTTTTTCCTATATTTCTTTTGGGCAGGCCTGCACAGGTGGAAAGGTGTTTGACCTGTCATGTTTCTGCTTTACGTCCACGTGACTCTCCTTACTCGGCGGCTGACAGCAGTACAATGCCGGCAAGGGCACTTGATACCCAGCGCGATGAGTTTCACTAGATGAGCAGAGAATATTATATCTTTGGAACACGTTCCCCCGACGCGTTGAAAGGTGTATGATGCGACATGTTTCTGTTACGGTCGCGCGGCTCTCCATTATCGGCGACGACACAGTCTGTTTACCAGACCAACATGCAGACAGCTCCTGCACTTTTGACGCATTACTATCTACCGGCGAGGGCGCTTGATATTCAGCGCGATGAGTTTCTGTTCATCAACAGAGACAGGCTTGGGACACGTTCCCCCGACACCTTGAAAGGCGCATGATGCGACATGTTTCTGTTACGGTCGCACGGCTCTCCATTATCGGCGACGACACAGTCTGTTTACCGGACCAACATGCAGACAGCTCGTGCACTTTGTATTGTGATATCCCGACGAGGATAAGATCTGTGAGCAGACTTATGACCGGGCAATCTATTTATTTGCAGGGATGGGATCGCGCATTGCGCCATAGTTTGGTAGTCTTTCTTTTTTTCTCTTTTCTCTCTTTTCTTTCTTTTCTCTCTTTTCTCTCTTTTCTTTCTTTTCTCTCTTTTCTTTCTTTTCTCTCTTTTCTTTGTTTCTTACTTTTCTTTGTTACTTACCTTTCCTTTTTTTTTGTCTTTCTTTTCTGTCTCTCTTTGGACGAAGTACTTTCTCGCGAGAGTTCATCTTGAGATTATTGCAGAGTTAATTACGTTTCTTTCAAGCAGAGCAAGAGGAGCAGTTTAGGAGCATGTTCTTTTTCATGAGACTGGGGGATATAACTACAAGGAGCAACTTTATGTTTGTATCAATGAATATTTGCTATGGGTTATGAACAGCTTGAACATGCACTTTCGTCCATGCAAGCAGTAGACGTAAACAAGTATCCTGACAACAATCTGTCGAATCCGAACTTGTCATTTGAACACAATCAGCGTTGAGCACTCGTGAACCTCACACCTCCAGGAATCGTTAGATTAAAACCTAGAAATAAATCCACGGTAATGCGCAGTCTCAATAGAGCAATATCGTATACAACGATCGTCGACTGATCCATTAGCCTGGCCTGTAATAGAGCTCATCCTGCCAATTCATTCGATGATAGAGATAATATAGTTCAGTATACCCGTTATGCGCTTTCTTGCCCTTTAGCTATCCCGAACCACTCAAGCAGCAAAGCCGGAGATTGTGTGCCCGGGCATGCAATGTGATGATATCAGGATTGTATCATGGAGGATATGTAAACTCTAAAGCTGCTATTGCACAACACGCGAATAGGGCCTCTCTAGTTTCTCGTCTGCACGCTCAATGGAGGACGCTTTTCGACGGGTCCCCTCCGAGGACGAGCAGGAGGAAGTACTCGCGAGTAATAGCTTGTCGCAAGAAGATTCCCTTGACAATTCGTGGTCATCGTCGTCATATGCCGCAGCGCAGCAGGACCTGCAGCGGATGCCGGTATCGGCCGACATAGCCTCGCCGGACATTGACGAGTGGGCTGACTATGCCGACAGCAGTTTACTGATGTAATATTTTCAGATTGGCTGTGAAGAAATCCGATTACAGAATTGCTAATTGATCTCATCTTGTGCATTAGAAGCAATATCAAGCGGCGACCGTCCACATTCAGTTCGACTTCGTCGCCAACAGCGGAGGACTATCACGAAATTAGCCTTCACAGCAACAACATCAACACCAATCCGCAAGATCTCTTGTCACCTTTTGGCGCTGCCGCGACGGCCACGTCGTCCGCAGCCGTCGGCGGGGCGACATCATCCACACTACACAGCACGTCTCGAACATCTACACCATTTACACCACCAGTCGACCGCCGATTCAGTCTCGACAGCGAACTGACAGCGAAAGAGTACCCGTTTGATCGCAACACACCAGGCTCAGGAACCCCAGTCGCTGCGGGAGTGGGCGAAGCGGGGGTCGCCGGGAACTGGGATACAGACGGCGGTGGAAGGCGTATTGGCTACGAAAACCTGTCCGCGATCGACTGGATCCACGAATATAGCAAAGAAAGACAGCGGTGGCAATCCTCTCAGGATCTGCCACTTATTCGTCGCTGGATTCGGCAGATTGGGGATGCGAGCCAGGTATGGTTCGTTTTGTTCGCAACCGGCATCAGCGCCGGCTTAATTGCTGCTTTCATCGACGTCGTTTCTAATTGGCTTGGCGACATAAAACTTGGATACTGCAAGTCATCATTTTACCTAAGCAGAGAGTTTTGCTGTTGGGGGATTGATAGTATGGCTCTATTTTCAGTTTCGTTTGTTATTTCTTAGGTTGACTTATTCTTACTAGGCTCTGATGAATGCAGCAGTTGGGTATCCTGGGGTGAGGCACTACATACTTCTGGAACTGGTGCTTACATTTTGAATTATTTCTTCTATATCTTTTTCGCTGGTATATTTGGCAGCGCCGCTTCCTTTCTCGTGCTTCGCTTCGCTCCCTACGCTAGTCACAGTGGAATTCCGGAAATCAAGACAGTCTTAGGTGGATTTGTCATCAAGGGCTTTATGGGCTTCTGGACATTGCTCACAAAGTCCATTTCATTATGTCTGGCCTCCGCGTCAGGCTTGTGGCTTGGGAAGGAAGGTCCATTAGTTCATGTCGCGTGTTGTTGTGCAAACTTGGTCGGCAAACTATCGCCGATTGTACGACAGAATGAAGGTAAGAAGTACAACATACTTTACTAAAAATTCCCTTTTTTGATGAACATAAGTGCTCACGCCAATATTATTTAGCTCAAAAACGTGAGATATTCTCGGCAGCAGCTGCGGCCGGAATTACGGTTGCGTTCGGTTCTCCGGTCGGCGGCGTCTTATTTAGCTTAGAAGTAAGATTTCATGAGTTCCAAGATAGCAAGTGAATTTTTGGTTCTAGTTTTCTCACTCGACCCTTGTTTTTAACAGCAAATGTCGTATTATTTCCCGGACAAGACTTTATGGCAGAGCTTCGTGTGCGCCATGGTGGCTTCCGTGGCCATTCAGTCTGTGAATCCGTTTCGAACAGGCAAACTTGTTTTATTTCAGGTTGTGTCAACGCGACTTTTCCATCGATTTGAATTAATTCCGTTTTTGCTTCTTGGGGTTATGGGGGTATGTGGACGTTTTTTCCTATTCAGCTTGCCTTTACGTTCTAATATGAAGTTTGCAATTAGGGTGTTTACGGTGGATTGTTTATCAAACTTAATATGAAAATCGCACGCTGGCGAACACGGAGTCGGGTGTTTGACCATCCTTTACTTGAAGTCGCCGTTCTCAGTGTTGTTTCGGCAGTAATCAACTTCCCCGACCCTTTCATGCGACTTCAAAACAACTTACTGGTGTTCAATCTCTTCCACGAATGTGACGACAGCAACAACATCTCCTTGCTTTGCAATGACCAGCACAGCGGTACTACGGCAGTAATGCTACTGCTCGTATGCATTGGCGGGTTCTGTTTGACCGCGTACACGTTCGGCACGAACGTGCCATCGGGAGTCCTCATGCCGTCGATGGCAATAGGAGCGTGCTATGGCAGAATTGTCGGGATTGCGATGCAGGCACTGCAGGCGAGATTCCCCGATTTTGCGCTGTTTGGGGCATGTCTGCCAGATGTCCAGTGCATAACGCCTGCGGTGTACTCCATCGTTGGCGCGGCGTCCGCTTTAGGCGGTGTTACTAGGCTTACGGTCTCGCTCGTCGTGATCATGTTTGAGCTCACAGGCGCGCTCATCTACGTCTTGCCAATAATGGTGGCCGTCATGGTGTCCAAGTGGGTCGGCGATGCGTTTGAACGCCGCGGTATATACGAAAGCTGGATCGAGTTCCGCGGGTACCCGTATCTCGCCAACGAGGACGAACACGTGGTCGACGATGTCACGGCTGCGGACATCATGACGCCCGTCGACGACCTCGTCGTGCTCACTGCCGCGGGCTTCACCATCTCTGAGCTGGAAAACGTGCTCGCAACGCGGGACTTCACGGGCTTCCCTGTCGTAATGGACACGCGCGAGTACGTGCTTGTCGGCTACATCTCTCGCTACGAGCTCCGTTACGCGCTGCAGCAGGCGCGCACGATGGCCGCGCCGCGTCTGGCGGACGACGCCGAGTGTTTTTTGGGTGGCGTATTGCCAAACACCTCGGATGCTTCGTGCGTCGATCTGCGGCAGTGGGTCGATCAGACGCCCATCACGCTGTCGTATAGAAGTAGTATGCAGTTGGTTGTTAGCATGTTTCAGAAACTTGGGCTACGGTATGTTATGTTTACGATGAAAGGTAAGCTGCAGGGAATCCTCACAAAGAAGGATATTTGCAGGCAAAATTTATTTTGACCTCGTAACGATGTGAATGGAAGGATATATTGATATTGTTGTACAGCAATATTATCATAATTATACTAATGATTGCACACATAGCGTAAAACACCATTCGCCATCTTACTGAATTTCGAAACCATAGTTATCCAAAGCCCAACAGAAATAGAATGCAAAGAACACGCAGGAAGGTAAAAATTTGGGCACTCTACTCATGTGGCTGCCGGCGATAGTATCGAGGATGAAAGGGCTCGGTGTAGTAACTCCACTTGCGTCTCCAATAGTCTCCATTTTTTATCAATGTCAGCCACGTCCGCCATGCCTCCGGCGAGTAATTACGCTCCCACCTGATTCTCCTCACGATCTTCCTGCGGTTCTTGTCCTGCGCGGCCCGCCAGTGCTGCTGGATTTTGTCCTCAGTCCATCGCGACGTGAACAGGAGGCCCGACATTGCGTACTGGTCCGGCGTGGGGCAACGGTTGTTGGCGTAGTCGTCTTGCATGCGCTGCAGCTCTGCGGCCGCGCGCTTCGCAGCGCGGTCTGCGAGCCTGTGCTTGAACCGCTCGTCGATCTGGGCTAGGGTATACACCTTGCGGGCCTCGTGCGGCATTGGCTTCGTTGGCTGAGGCGGCGGGCCAAACTCCGGGAATATAGAGCCACCGTCGACGGGTGAGTCTGGTCGCGCACTAGGAGACAAGCAGAAATTGCCGCCATCACAGTAGTCGTCGTCGCCAAACGGTGACGGGATTGGTCGTCCAGAAGCGCCCATTTTGCGTCCGACCGCGGCAGTCTCTGCGTGCTTCCGAAACGCAAGATCTGCATTGCGTATCTCGTTCGCAACCTCATAATCACGCATGACGGCCAGTTGTTCAAAGCAGTAACAGCATTGATCGCTGACCTCGTGCATGTAAGGTGCAAATCTGTCTAAATATTCCTGCTCCCCCATATTGAAATAACTTCGCCTCGATGTATCGAGCGCGGCGAGATAGGCCTCATTGGGAGCTAAAATAATCGGACGCGTGACCATTTGCTCCTCGTCGTCTTTCAATACATTTTCAGGCTTCGGTCTGTATTCTGCATCACGCTTTATGCTACGCTCGTAAACACGCACTGGAGAGACCTGGCGGTACCACCTATACTCGGCGTTGTCGTAGATCCTGCCCAGCGGATTCATCATATCTCGATTTGGCACCACTGCAACAGTCGCTTCAGCAGCTTTGGATGCAATAGTCGGCGAAGATGTGAGTCCTGGAAACAGCATCCATCGCTCGAGACTGCGTCTATGAATCTCATGCCATTGCGATCTGGCCTGTGGTGGCATGCTTGCCAGTAAACCTGCTGACCCAACAAATGTTTCATCATCGTAGTCGTCGTCGCTATTGACCTGTCGGCATTCTCGCTGTAGATCTTCCCCATACTGAAGGCGCACATGTGAACGGTCTAGCATGACGCTCGGATCAAGCACGCGTAGACTTCCCTCGACGTCAAGCATCCGTCGTGCAAAGGCGTGCTCCCTGAACATTTCTTCCGGTAAAAAGTCCCCGCTGATCGTTCTGATAGACACAAGCGAGCCTATAGAGGACTTCCCAGCAGATGGCTTTCGCTTTTTAGGTTCTTTGCTGCTCAAAAGCCTAAGCCGCGTCTTCTTTTTCAGTTTTGCGAATGGAATCACACGATAACGCAGCCTTTGCGTGATAGGCGGCATAACGGATTTGAACGACCCAGAATATTCAGACTTGAAATCGTAGTAGTCGGGACCAAGGACGGTTGGAACGTTTCGGTAAGCGCAAAGCTGAGTCTTATCCTCGTCCAATTCGAGCATGCCGATGCTAGATCCGCTTCCATCGCTTGAAGTCGAATTAAGCCGATCAGTGGCCAGAGGAAATCGACGTTCAACTGCAACCGGGGGGAAAGTGATGCCAACCTCCGCTGGTTCTGGTGGTGCCGTCAAAAGTGGAATCACGTCTCTAGGCTCTTCAGCTAGTGTCAATACGCCTACTCGGAGCCGGGTCTCTTCTGAAATTGTACCCGCCTCGTCAGTACGAGCGATCGCTCCAGTCGATTCTCGCCAATTCGCGGAAGTCTCTGTTGCTACTGCCTGAACCGCCTTATCTTCCGGAGCAGTGATTCGGGAGTCAATTGACTGCGAGTCATCTTGCAGTTTTTGTTGTTCAACATAGACGGTAAGTATAGCACTCACTGCCTCCAAAGACGCGGAGATAGAGTTCTTGAATAACTGTGACGTAGAGTTGAGCTCGTCATAATAGCTCTCGGCCACAGAAACAAATTCCGCAGGCGATAGCAAAACAGAATAGAGGGTCGCCTCTTCGGCATGAAGTAGGTGATCCTGAGAGCCAGACACTTGCACGACATTCTCATGTCTGCCCTGTTCCGAGAGTCCCGTAATCGTCAAACGGCTATCTTTCGTGATTGTGGATGTGAGAGTCGCTGTCGCCGGTCCATTGACGGCAGCACTTGCGCTAGCATCCAGCACAGCCGCCTTCACTTTCACTCGTTGCTCGTCACTCTCACGCTCTTGCAAGACCGATTCAGCAGACTTGTTAGGCAACACTTCATCGGTGTGCCGTGCGTTTAGCTCTTCATTGAGAAAAGCTGCTGGCACAGACTCGGACAGTTGCAGCGAGCGCAAGTTTGCAAGAGTAGACACGAGCAAGCCAGGTTCTTCCGGCTCCACCATTGCCGACGTAACCCATGACGTGGGTGTAGATGGAGAAATAAATATCATGGTGGTCGGCGACAGCGGCTTGGTCCTCTCGGCTGACGAACTTGAGCAATCAAGAATCAGAGACGGTGTGGGAGACAACGGCGACAGCAAAGGTATGCGTTCAAGATCATGCTCGCTGCGCATTGAAGGAGGTGCATGCGCCTCTGTATCGTCTTCTTTCCTCACAACCTGGAATATAGGTCAGAATGAGATTAAATATAGAGAGGCTCGACCGAGCCCATACCACACTATGTATCTTATTCAACTGACGCGGGCGAAGTTGCATGGTTATTCACGAGAACTCGACAGGCTCACGAAAAGCAGATACTGTGCAATATAGAAATGGGTATCGAAGAAGAGCAGAGTAGTTTTGTAGGCATGGCGAGTATATAGTCGGTGCATTCGCGACGTTGCGCAGCACAGGGCCAGAGTAGAACGGAAGCTCGTCAAGTCACAGCAGGAACGAAGCAGCTTCAGTGCCCCACTGAGTTCTCTGTGTTCCTCCTTCCTCCTACGTCATCCTCAATCTCTTCATAGCCGAGAAAAAGAAATCGTATCTTCACTAGCATACACGAGTCAGATGTGGACTGCGACATAAAAATGACATCATTCCAAGTTTTCCATGGCTTTTTGAGCGATCGCTATACAGAGCCAAGCGGAAATCGTGGTCAAACATCGACAGGAAAGTTTCAGTAATCCATCTTCAATAAAGAACGAAGCCTTTTTGATCTTCTATATGCAGGGCCTTTTGTGGCTATCACATCCTTCAGCAGCAGTCCATTGTGTATTGGAAAGACAGAACCCAGCTGGCAAGAACCTGTTACAAGTTACCGGACTACTCATTCCGAGACTCCCCTGTCGTAAATCGCAGGTACCTTGACTTACTTCCCCCGGTTGGCTACTGCAGCACTGTCACGTCACCTCGCACGTCTTTCCGGCTGCATGAGATATTATGAGGCGGGCTCGCCAAATGAGGTTCTCACAGTCTTGAAAATGTAAAGTAGAAGAAAGTGGGGGTTTAGTGTCTGCAAGACGGCGCAGAACTTGTCACCCACAAAACTTTTCTCGTCACTATTCTCCGAGAAGCGCTCGACATTTTTTATTCCGGTCTTGCTGGTCCAAAAGCCTTAACCAGTACGACTTCACCAGGACCAATGGCGGCAAGACGAGTATCGAGGACTCTGCGGCTGCAGTGCAATTCTTTTTTACGTGAGTATTTTTGTGCGGGCATTGGGCTATAGATGTGTTTTGCTAACGCTATTTTTGCGACCAGTCACAGAGCGGCCTACATCACGCAATGTTGCTTGCCGGCGATGCCTGTCCAGATTCTCTCCTCCACCCACAGCGGACAATTACAAGATTCTCGCTGGCCTAATACTGAGCCGGCCACCTGTCATCACGCCCGAACTCACGTCGTTCGAGAGTGCATACTACAAGTACCAGATGGAGCTTTACAAACGTCTCAGTTGGACTTTTCCGAGCTGGTTCTACTTTCCCAAGGGCACGCTTGCGGAAAGCGAATTCTCGGCTGTGCAGCCTACTCTCGACGCAAAGGACCGTGACGTGCTGTTCAACCGCAACCGCAAAGAGAGCCAAGAGATTGTCTTCCCCGAGCGATCTGTCGAGCGAGAGACGGAAGAGTCCTCCAAGATCTTTGCTAAAATCGTTCCTAAGTCACGGACAACACTTGCTGATGAGACAAACGATGTGCACAGCCTAGAACGGAAGCTCGATCGGTCGCTCTATCTGTTGGTTAAACTTGGCAAGGCGTGGGAATTCCCCACCGCGGAGGTCCTCCCGTCGGAGACCCTTGACGAAGCTGCAGACAGGTTATTGACCAACTATGGCGGCGAGGACATGAATACTTGGTTGATTTCGAACACCCCGGCTTTGCTTCACAAATACGAATACAAAAACCGGAGCAAATACGACGGTGCCAAAGTAGGTAGACTTGAAGGGATTCAATGTTATTCAAAACACTAACTTTGTGTCTTATAGGTATTCTACTTGAAGTCGAGGATATTTAACGGTCTCTTCGTGCCTCAGAAAGGATCGGGAGTTAGCGACTTTGCGTGGCTGACGAAAGACGAGATCGTGTCGCATGTCACACCGGACTATTGGGATGCTGTCGCAGATACCTTGGGTCGGCAGTGAAAAAATAAAAGGACGTTTATCTGTAGATAGATTGTATTTGTACATAACATATTGTGAGTCATTTACTGTTTTGAAATGATATTTGATGTAGAACTTGTATCCTATTTCTTCTATTACATTACGCAAAAATGCCATACATGAAAGTAGTAAACACTGAATAAATGCAAATGCCCAAATTACTTTAGCAATATTACACCAACCCAAACAACAACAAATTCCTTCCAAAAACTGTTGCAAATGAGATCCACTAATCTATGGTACAATATTAGAATCCAAAAAATCTTCGTCCGGATTCTTGACAGTCTCAATTGTAACCTTCCTCTTCGGGGTCACCGCCACAGCCTTTGGAGTGGCAGAGACTGGTAAACTATCGCGGTTGTTTGCTGGAATATTTCCACGAGCAACTGTTGGATTCTCCGAGGTCTTGTTAGCAACCTTCCCCCTTGGACTCGCTGGTATAGCCTTTGGAATGACAACCTCTAGCACACCGTTTAGATAGGTCGCTGCCATATTTTCGGGATCGACCTTAAGGGACGAGGCGATCCTGACGCGACGGTCAAAAGTTCCGATATGTCGTTCTGAGATCCGCAGAGAACTGGACGAAAACAAGCTGTCCACAAATACACCGGGTCGCGTGATGGCGCCGGACAAAACTAGCTCGGACGTCCTCGGGTGGTACTCGACCGACAGAGTGCTGGGATCTGCTCCTGGTACAGACGCGCGGACAATGACGGCGGCATCTGTGTCGAAAGCCTCAATCTTCGGCGAGAAATTAATCCGTTCACGTCTTTGTGGTCTCGGCGCAACGGCTCTAAAAGACGGAGAAGAGCGGGAATATCGAGGAGAGACGTAAGACAAATATTGATGCTTCGCGGCAAGCTGATCGTTCAGCGAATCGAAGATGTTGAAGGCGGAAGGATAATCAAAGATGACTGGCATTTTGAGAACTGACTGAAGCACTATTGCGCTAAGGTGATGAAAACGGTGGATCGTCGAGAGAGATGCTGCAAGGCTGTATTATGAGAAGGAACAAACGAAGACTCTAAAAGAGGCGGCATCTTTATAGTTGTGGAGTAAGAGTTGATGTGGCATAGATCAGGTGCGGTAATCATCAGGAATTACCGTTCTGGGAAATGCGAGTGTCTTCTAGAAGCCGCACGAACATTCGACGATCTTCCAGCCACATTTGTGCTGCCAGCACAGCCACGACATGGCTTTGTCATTCACTTATCGAGAGAGAAACTACCCCGGACCCTGAGTTCCCGCCGAGTGTAAGTCGTTTGTTGCTCAGGCACACCCAACCAGGTACGCCGTGGCACTCGGTCATTGATGTTGTTTTCTTGGGACAGTTTGACTCATATTCATGTAGTAGATTACCAAGTGGAAGAGCAAGAGCTCTTTTTAGAAACCCAACTAGATCCCCCTCATGACCACGAGAAATGCATCCTTGTTTGCTGTGCTTATCAATCGCGCACGGGACTTTCTCTCCCTACGCGCGAATTACCCACAAACTGATGAACTCTTCCCAATCCATTAGGGCATTGCTACTCTCTTCTTCTTTCTTAGAAACAATTCAATTGCATCGGTAAGATATCTTTTTATCAAACAAGCACGCAAAATGTCTGCTCCAGATCTTACTCTCTACACCTCCTCGGCGCCCAATGGCATCAAGATATCCATGGCCCTCGAATACCTTGGAGTATGCATATCATTTGTGTTCTTATCCTTTAGATTGGTTTGTCATTAACACGTTGTGCTGTCCAGCTTCCGTATAAGGTCAGGCCTATGGCGCTCAGCACTATGGAGCAGAAGCAGCCTTGGTTCTTGGAGATCAACCCCAATGGCCGCATTCCTGCACTGACTGACACCGTGGACGGCAAGACGATCAATATTATGGAGTCTGGCGCCATTTTCTTGTATCTCGCGGACAAGTACGACCCCGAGTATAAGCTGAGCTACCCTGCTGGTACACCGGAGTACTACGAGACCCTGGAGTGGTTGTTCTGGCAGGTCGGCGGACTCGGTCCCATGCAGGTGTGTGACACGTATTTGATGGTCTAGTTTGGGACTGTGTGACTTACATGTTTACAGGGTCAAGCCTTGCACTTCCTTCGGTACTCCGCGTCTGACAGCGAGGAAACCAACGCGTACGGCGTTAACCGCTACCTCAACGAAACCCGTAGACTTTACGGTGTCCTCAACACCCGTCTGATCAAGCAAAAGGCCAAGGGAAGCAAGTACCTCGTCGGCGACCACCTTACCGTTGCCGACCTGGCGTGTCTGTCTTGGGTTTTGTTCGACACCTACACCACAATCTCCATGGATGAGTTCCCAGAACTTGGGGAGTGGCAAGACATGATCTCCTCGGACCCCAAGGTCAAGAAGGGCATGGACACCCCTTCAGAGTTCAAGATCAAGGAAATTGCAAAGGATCCCGAGGCGGTTAAGGCGGCCGCCAACGCCAACAAGGGATGGATTAAGCAGCAGCTTTTGGATCAGAGCAAGTGATTTTACTAATCGGTTTAGATGATTATTGAGAGGAGAAGAAATATCGATTTTAGAAATAGAAGAACCACTGAATTAGACAACATATAATTGAAGCATTAAAATATACAAAATATCCTATTAACGCA
The DNA here is from genome assembly GCA_030556275.1 of Lipomyces sp. NRRL Y-27488. NCBI lineage: Eukaryota > Fungi > Ascomycota > Lipomycetes > Lipomycetales > Lipomycetaceae > Lipomyces > Lipomyces sp. NRRL Y-27488. Next base: position 52,227 of record JAKTPS010000087.1, read on the forward strand.
CTATTCCCAGCCAACCAAAGACATATTACACCGTGACCAATATAGCAGAAAGCAGAACAAAACAATAAGTGTAAAACGCAAATCC
>JAKTPS010000088.1:0-52048 GCA_030556275.1 Lipomyces sp. NRRL Y-27488
TCAAACCATGGGTATCAAAACCATGGTCAATTTTTTTTGGAACCAAACAGGCCCTTAACAAAATTGTGCAAAATTTGAAGCAAACAGGCTCTGTTTAGAAAACCATGGTTTAGGGTGATAACCATGGTTTACAGGCCGAAAACCATGGTTAAGGCCGGAACCAAACAGGCCCTAAGACTTCCTCTTGTTTACCTACTCAAACTGGAGTCACTGAGATACAAGTTGGACTTGATTTATAAAAACAGCAATCAGCCAGTAACTGACATGATAGCGTTCGCGACTTCGAAAATGTCGGGCATTTTCGAGAGGGCCTCTTATTTCCTTTTCACTGGAATCACATATCGACTTCTCTTGATTTTTATTTTACCATTCACCGCGGTGACTACATGTGCCGTGAAATATCCATTTTCGGTGCCGATCCTCCTCTTCCCTCCTTTTCGTGACGCGTTCTGTATCTAGGCTTCGGCATGTCCTGGTTTTCTCTAACTCGAACTATTTCATCATAGGGGTTCATTTACTTCGTCATTCACCCCGTTCTCTGGCCATCTTTTGCAAAACTAGTTCTGCCGTTGTTCGTGATATTTCTTGCAGTCTTTACCTGTTGGTATACTGCCATTTTCCCGCCGCTGCTGATCATCTTCTTGTTTCTCAATGGTCCCGCCGGTCTACTTACTTCGTTCGTCCTCACTTTCCAGCAAGCTAGTTCTATATATTCAGTTATAGCTCGAACATTTTTCTTGAAATCTGCACTTCGTCAACTTTTTGATACGGTCTGTTAAGTTGGAGTCTGTTGCATTGGCAGCTGTTACGCAGCTCTGCCGCAATTGATTAACAATATTTTCTCTTTCATAGGTACTAAAAATGCACGGCCTTGAAGATTTACTCGTAGCTTCGAGCGGCGACTATATGGAAACCGCGTATGCGGGCGAATTTAGACGCGTTTATGAAATTGTTGCGTTCATGCTATATTCTCGATGGCGCGTCTTCACGCTTCGCATGACGTCGCCTTACATGTTCTTCAAGCAAATTCTGCTATTTCCTATTCAATTCATCCCATTTATCGGGCCCTTGCTTCTAGCTATTCTAAAGAGTGTCGATACTGCTAAAAAGAGCCAAGCGCGCTATTTCCAGTTGAAAGCATTCAATCCTCAACAGACTCGCCATTTTGTTCGACGTCGCTACGGAGGTTATTTCACGTTAGTAAAATTTCAGTTTTTGCGCTTCTATCCAGTCATGTCGCAGATCTTGACTTGGCCGACTGACATTTGCTACATCTTTTAATTCCTTCTTTTGTTTTAGGTTTGGATTCGTTGCCGGATTTCTTGAGATGATTCCGATTGTTGGTCTCTTCTTCAATTTCACCAATACTACGGGTGCCGCGTTGTGGGCTGCGAAAATGGAACACAAGATGCGCAAGGCGTCGGAGCGATATTGAATTCTTTGATGGTATTGTTGCTAACTGTGGATCGCTCGTGCGGTATCTTCCCGTTATTTGAAGGATCAGCTAAGATCGGAAATTTTATTATTTTGCATAGATCCCTAATATATTTCAAGCAATTACAAAGTTTTACTGTCAGATAAAATCCGGTGACGGATTATGAGGCTGTTTTGTCGATAGAAGTACTATCAGATGACAGGTCGCTCTGGATATGGAACGGAAATGTCATACATGAAATTGCTTGTCGCTGTGTCAATCTGTATATGTAAACAATTGATTTTATTATAGTACAAAGAGTGCTAGTACACACTAGGCGTCAACTAATAATAATCCGATGGATATAGAACTAATGATTTACCCAGAATGATAGATAACGTATATTTACATGCGCGGCCGTTGTCACTTCAGCAGCGTCGGTTGCCACTTTGATAGAATGCCTTTCTCTGCCTGCGAGCAGTAATTTGAAACAATGTCTTCAAATACGGAAGGCTCATGGGTACACAAAGTATTAAAAAAATTTATCAGTGTTTCCTAATGAGATGTAAGCAAGCATTCTGCTCATAATGGAGTTTCTCTTCTGTTATTGAGAAAAAAACTTACATTGGTCTCGTCATCATTGCCTCTTTCTTCAAAGAGCCCCACGTCGTCTTCGTCGACGTCGTCGTAGTCACTGTAATCTCGATCCTCATTGCTTTCAGACCGGGCAAGCTTTTTTAATTCTAGATGGAAGAAAATTAGTAAATTGTTACGCTTCTCGATATCGGCAACTCGATATAGATAAAATGCATACTCTTCATGGTCAGCCCGAACGCTGCTGGGTCAAATTCATCTTCCCATTCATCGTCCTCCGCCATACCAAGCTCTTCCTGTATTTCGTCATCGTTTGCTGCCGTAGTTCTTGACAGTAGTTCGGTCTGACTATTCATTTTTGACTCCCTAGGCACGGCACCAAGCTCCCTGACGAGAAGTTTGATTATCTTCGCATGGGCTGGAACAGTGGTGTACTTGAGCGGCCGATTCTTAGACCGCGCTCGAGTGACAATCACGTCTGTATTCTCCACTAGCAGGTCTCCTTGAACGACAACCGATTCAACCCTTGGGTCGTGAAGCATGTAGATCTTGCCCAACGCCACGATGTTTAGTCGTATTTCATTGAAACCCTTGAACACGTCGAAATTAGCAAGCCAGGCTTTCATCACAACATCCAGGCCGCTTCCAGTGTCCAGTTCTATATCTGCAAGAAAACCAATAACGCCTTCCGCATCAATGCCCACCATGTGAGCAAAGACAAAAATAAGGTTCTAGCAACGTCAGTACAGACTGACAACAGCCGAACATTTGACATTTGCAGGCAATCTTACCTGGACAAATAGCGGACTGTTTGCAGACGCAAGTCGCTGAGCGGTCGCGGTCAGAAGTTGGCCGAGCAAGTCTCCGAGATCACGGCCATACTGACACGAAAATTAATTAGCAAAGTCATACATACCATCTTCTAAGACGATGAGATTGTCTTAAGTTACCTTATCTACGACGACAGTAACAACTTCGCCAACGTACATAGCCGATGACTCATCCACTTGAGGATTCAATAACTTCGCTATAAGATTCAACACCACTTCAACTCCAGATTGACCTTGGATATTCTGCCAATTTCGTAGCTGCTCAGGATCATGCTCCGCGACGTGCGCGACGAATTCACATCCATACTGCCAAAAAAAAAATTGGTTAGATTTGTGTCCCTTTTCATGTCTCGAGCTGCTTGTGACTGCAATGACACATACCTGCAGGAGTTGATTGTCATCGAGAACGAACAGAAGATTTGCAACTCTGGGAAATACGAATTCAACAAATCCAGACGGTAAAGGCGAAGGGGCATGATTAACCAGAATAGCCAGTAAATTAACAGTAAGCTGATTAAGACAAGCTACAAGTTAACCGATACTGTCCATTATTTTGCTGCAATGACTGGGACTTACGTACAACAATATTGGGTAATTCGTCCTCTGTAGGATACTCACTCAACTCACGAACCAACGGGGGAGTGGCAGTCTGACACAGTAGAGGATAATGTTCTTCGCTAATGTGCATTGCCAAACATTCAAATGCTTCAAATGTATCACTAGCTAGTTGAACGTTGGAAGCGTCCTTGGAGGCGCACAAAAATAGTAAAGAAATAATACGCGAATCTTGCGCGACTGCCAGATTAGGACTTATCTTAATCGCAGCCTCGAGAGAGTCAACTAGTAGAGACGGTGTCTCGTCAGCAGAATCAGTGACCAGAGATGCCACAGCATCAACTATTGCATGCTGTGTCAATTTGTTATCTTTCCTTGGAAATGTTGACAGAAACCGTTGAATGGATAAAAGGCAACATGCGCGAACTGTGAAGTTGGGATCTGACGTCGCCATCCTCAGGACAGAATCAAATAAGCCTGTTGCCTCCTCCGGTTTCCTTAAATGATGTCCAAGATTCCGACACAAAGTTCCAGTAAGTATAACAGATCTAGAGCGCAAGAATATGTTGCCTACAATCGTTAAATGCTGATCATGCAAGAATAAAACCTCACACAACTTCACGCACTTGTGCTGGTACTATTCAGAACAATCTTCCATAAGTGCTCCATTGCAGGACTCTGAGCAATGCTTCTGCCGTACGACGTGTCCTGGACAAGTACTGTCTCCAGCAAAAACAGACTAGCCTCGAGTTTCCTAAATGGTGTAAGTAAGTAGAACAACTCCGAGGGGATGTCACGACCAATAAAGTACCGTTCTGAAAACTTGTCGAAACTGTAAACAATAAACGAAACCAACTCATTCACCAAAGAATCGTGCATATGGTCACTCAGGTCCTTCATATGTGAGATTTTCGTATCTCAGATACATTCCAAAGTTGTCTACTTACAACTATCAAATCTGAGGAGGCCATACGACATGTATACCGCGAGGACAAAGAAAGTTCCTCTGTGACAAAAAAGTTGTCATCATCTTTATAGTCTTCTTCCTGCAGCAGTCCGTAATGTTAACTGGCTACTCACACAATGCCTTCAGTGCGCACTCCAAGATCAAAATGTACCTCATCGGTTGAAATCTGCGCCATATCGGTTGTCAAGGTTACCAGTTGTCGCAAAATTTCGGGAGATTTAGCGTAGAATGACTGTATCTGGTGCTTAGATAGCGACTGACGTAAAAATTCCATTTCCTCTAGGGGTAATAGCTTAGAAAATCTGACTGCACCGTCGGGATCTGATAAATCCTCCTCCACTTCAGGATTTGCATAAACTGAAGTGTAGATCTGAGTGCTACGTTCAAAATCTCTCCATACTGCTGGAAATAGCTGATTAATCAAATATGGTTGTGTCTCGGAAGGGAAGGTCGCATTGAGTTGTTGCATGGCCTGACATGGGAGTAAAAAAACTACTTAGTATGAAATCGCACAACTTCGGACCTAACGACGTAGCTCATTACCTTCACAGTGTTGTACTTTAGTATCATCAGATCATCTTGCTTTGTATTCTCTGCATATGGAATCCTCATGAGAGACTGGAAGACGTTGGACCAAACCTGTACCGCATTAAACACGAATGATTCGAGATCCCTTCCATCAGTGCTGACTTGGTTGAAGAAGTTCAAAGCAGCACGAATTGCATCAATCGTTTCTGCCTTAGTGCTAAAGCTGACCTACACGGATCAAAATTATAAACGCGAATATGCAATGCAATTTAAACTGCTGCAGCTTACCTTGTCAGAAATTGAAATATTGTACAGCTCGTCAAACAGAGGTCTTGCTATTGCAGCAAACTGATCAAAGGTAAAACCATCGTCAAGAAGCTCTAGACATATAAGCAAAATGAAGCTCACTTTAGCTGCATTAGAAACGACATACCTCTGATTATCGATAGAGCGCCCATTATACTATCCACATTGTCACTTTGCAATAGTCCCACGAGATCACCAAAAAGTTCAGGCCATTCATCAGGAAAATCTGCACTTGAGATTTTAGATATCAGATTCGCAGCCAAAGATCGTAACTTTCGCTCGGCAGATCGCAGTACACCAAACAGTTCCTGTCTGACCAACGCCTTCACATCCTGCGGTAAGGCATGTCCTAAGTACTCCTCAAACTGTAAACTCCACGTTCGAGATATCGTCAGTTTCAAAACCACCAGAGCGGACTGTCGTAGAGGAAGAGTGCAGTCGTTCGACGCGCCTATGCGAATGAGAGAGGTAGCCAAATGCCCAGATTGCGATTTCTGCAACTCGCTGATGCGGTCTTCCGCGGAGGAGCGTATTGCCTGATCGGAAGACTGTGTTGCATTAAGAAGGTTGGCTACTTCGTATTCCATCTTCGAGACGTACAGGCGAATCCGCACGCGATGCTGAGATTTTTAATTAGTTTGAGGTGCGTTGCTAGCTCAACAAGAGCACGTGCCGACCGACACGCGACGCGTCAGGAACGTTCCCAGACTCTAAACAAATGAAAACGCCACTTTCTCATGCTACATAGTCTCTTCTAAATAGCAATGTAAGAATGTCGACGTCATCGCGGAATCCGTCATGGTCGTTGTCAGAACTCTTGTCTGCTTACACGGATTTCTTGATCGTGAGCATTCACACGATTCTATATGCGCGAGAAATATACCCGAAGGAATCTTTTATGCTCGCTCGAAAGTACAACTATCCAGTGCGACAATGCCGCCACCCCGAAGTTTGCGACTGGATCCGAAACGCCATTGGTGCTTGCGTCGAACATCTTAGGACTGTAAGTCTTTAGTGTCTTCTACTGGCGGCCTGATTTACTAATAGATAAAGGGTGATGTTGCCAAAATCTCAGTAGTTATCTTGTCGCAGCTAAATGTTCCTCTTGAACGCGTCGTGTTTGATATTACATCATTCCCCAAGGTCTCTCCTCTTGATCAGGATAAAGAGTAAGACCCCCCTTTAGGGATACTTCTCACACGCTAACAGAAGATGAATACCAGGATAGAGAATATTTGTCTCAATGTTAGTGACATGGAAGAGCAATTTCGCGCCTGTATAGTAAAACTTACGTACATGTCGTCGTCGCTAGAAAAGCTGCCTGCGGAGTGTACGTACACGGTGGCGATAGAGCTTAATGATAGCTCAAAAGCGCCGACTGGACCTGGCTCTCAATGGGAGCCTGCTGTTGGCCAGCTTTCCTCCGAATCGAAGCTCGACATAGCCGCACGAAGTAAACCAACATCAAAGGTTAAGCCATTGAACAACTTACAGATCGGCCCACTGAGTTTTGATATTTGGCTTGAAGAAGCGAAACGTCCAAAGAGTCTGAAGACATAACCGGGGAAATAGAACCAACCTCTATTTTATAATCTGTATCACAGATAGTATGCAGCAATATATTACAAATAGTCAAGTAAAAATCCGTCAGCACGTATCATTAGCCTTATAATCTTTCGCCCTCAGAACCAAAAGAGTCCGTCATTGCAATCCGAAAAATTCCTTGCAGTTTTCATAGACCAAGTAGCTAATGCTAACAGCAGGAGCCACTTTAGCCAAATTGGGAACCAGTCCTCGGAAAAATCCACGATAACCCTCATTCTTTACTGTCTTCGCAATGACCTTGACATTGTGAGCCCAGAGTTTCAATAAATGTCTAGCCAATGGATACTTACATCGCGCATGCCTGTATATGTCTGGGGGTGGGCGGCAGTACCCTGTGCTTGCAACCGGGTCCTGATCATATTGATTGGATACACAACCGAAGCGCCAACGCTTCCACTAAGCGCACCCATAGTCAACACAAGCATGTTTCCCAGTCTGACTTCACTCTCGTCAATTTGATCTCTGGCAGCAGTTGCTTTGATGTACGCCTTCTTCATGGCCTCAAATGTGCCAAGGTCAAGGGCAGCATACGGAAATATACCACCAATGCCCAAAAGCAAACCCCTATAATACAGCCTTAGGCCACCGGACTTCCACATTTCTTTGGCAGTCTTTAGTAAAAGAGCATTCCCTCGTAAGTTGCTTGATTCTGCCTCACACTGAATTCGGCTAAAGACACTTATTAGTGGCCCGAACACTTCGACCTGACATCGCGAAACTTACAACTTCAGGGTGTCTAGAGGATATACAGCACACTGTGATACGGCACCTCCTATACCGCCCGCCACAAAAGACGAAATTCCAGACATTTCGTTAACCGTTGTGCCCTCCAACCTTGCTAAGACGCGCTTCGAGGCTTCGAACGAACCAAACTTTATCGAAGACTCAGGGAACACTTTTAACACATTCAACCTGGTTATAACATTTGATTAGAAAATCGAAATTGCCTCAAAATCTTACACGCGCTTCACCTACCCATTCCCAACAAAGAAATTTGAGACACCTCCATGACGCCAAATAGTTCGTATAGCCTCAACCATCGGACTATTGAACCGAATGTTCCTTGCTTTCAAATCCTTGGTAATGGCAGCAGAAGCAGCAGTAGCTATCTCCTGGACGGGCGATTGGCCTGTCTGTGCAATCAAAAACACCTTTAGCCTAAAAAAGTTAGCTTGAAAGTGCAAGCAAAAGGCTTGTACAACTAACCGATCAAATGGAGCCGTGGCTGTTCTAGAGATTGTTCCTGCGAGTCCACCAGAGATAAAGTACCCAATATCGTTTATAGTAACATCACTAATAATCACATCGCCCTCTGACGTTATCGGAAAAGTATCAACGAAATACCTGTATGCCGCTCTTATACTTAAATTCTCCACTGGAATAAACAACAAGAAATCTCGCCATTCCTCGAAAGATATTGCTATTTAAAGCCTGGTCAGCAGATAGAATATGTAATTTAAGTGTAGACATACCTCCATCGTTGTCCCTATCCATTGAATCAAAAAAGTGCTCAAGCTTATCACTATTAACTAAAAGTCCTGTGGCCACCAAAGCGGCAGCAACCTCTGCTCTCTCAAGTCGACCATTATGGTCTTTATCCACCAACTGAAATAAATTCCACAGATGAATTTCTGTTCGTTCGACAAAATCCTTGAATTGGTCAAACTAGAATTCACAGCAAATTAGCAACGTCCTGATTCTTGTGGATAAGACATTGATGCACACCTGAATCTTGTCATCGCCTTGGCCCACAAGTTCTATAACCTCCGTCGTGATTCCGTCCGCATTTGCAAGAGCTATAGCAAAATTACCGTATTAGCCTGGCCAAGCCAGTAAGAGGACAGATCCACTGTACGTACGGTGGTTCAGCTTTCGAAAGCCATCCTTAAGAGATTCTTTGTCCAGGTATCCGACGTGCTTTGTGTCTAGACAGTCGAAAAGATGCTTAATACGGACGTCGCGGGCGTCTATTGATTCGTATCGCGACAGCATGAGTTCCCATGTGAGGGTTTGGAGAGAGTAAATGCCAGTTCAGAAGTGTTTAGTCAATATTTCGTCAATTAACTCTAATAAACATAGAGTGAACTAGCTTTGATAAGAAAACGATAATCTATATGTAGAAACGCCAATACTGGTTACTACAAGACATATTATTACCATACAACGGCACTAATTGTCATCAAATTAATCACCACAGTGTGCTAATCACAAGAACTTATTATATATTTGGTCGATATCTCTGCTGTCCGAACAACAGGGTGAGGTAACAACAGGGTGAGGTCAGGGTTCGGGTGTTTGTTGCATTGAAGCATATGGTTGCCCTGACGACAGTAGGTTGTCTGAGGAAGCAGTAGAAATAAATCTGCGTATCTTCACAAAAACTTGATGATATAACGTAAACCATTGCAGATCAAAGAGACCACTTGCACAGAAGACCACAAATATACCAATCATATCATATTTGGGATTGGCAAACAACATATGCCCGTAATCGATTCGGCGTGCCCCTGAGGCTGCCACCCCGATGTTAATCCACGTGCACACTGGTCGCCTCTTCCGGAAAACTGCAAACAATTGGGTTGAAGATCGCTCCCCTTCTCGCTCTGTGTTGCACATCAGGAGCTCTTCATTCTGTTGTTTTCTTCGTATCGTTTTGACGTGCATTAATTTAACTGCGTGTCTCCACTTTCGTTTGCCAGCCTCTTACAAGGGACTGCTCGCCGGGCTTTGCGAAAATGCCAACAACAAGGTCCGCCTCCGCCAAAGCTTCAAGGCAGAGTATCTCTACGCTCTCCGATGCCAACGTTGAGCACACTAAAGTGAAACGGTACCTATCTGTATAGTGCTTACTGAATTACATTCCAGACGTGCTAACACCCTGCTAAGAGTCGATTCAATGCGACAAACAAAGTTCAGAGCTCGTTCATTGATAGAAAACCACTCCATCATCAATCAGCCAGATGCTGCTGCCAATGCTGAGCGAAAATTATCTGGTATTTTTGGTTCCAGTACAGTTACAGGCACTCCTTTTAAGACGAGACGAGAAAGCAAGGGAGACGGGACAGAAAGTGACGACTCCTTCGAAAGATCTATCATTTGGTCAGCATCAAAAGAACGACAACAACAGAGAAAATCAAAGGCAATTGCTATCGACGCTACGTCAATGACTTCAAAATTAACGAGTAGGAACATAACTTACTCGCCGGTATTTGCTACAGTTCTTGCGGAAGGACTGAAGCAGGACGAGAACAGAGAAAAATTCACAGCTGTTATGGTATGCCACTTTGACGTTACGTCGACTTTCCAGACTTTTGCTAATATATGCCAGCCCGAGAATTTAACGATTGCTGAAAGAACTTCCAAGCAAGTGAAACCAGTCAATGGTCAAATATACGCGAAAATGGAGCAATTGAAATCAACACCTGCAACTGTTTCGAATTTGTCTCATTCATTGGCTAAAGTCAAACCAAATACAAGTTTTCGACCCGATATTACCGGAAAGAATGGCAAGGCGAATTTGCCCATGCCACTTTATCGTTCTGCGTCTGTGTCGCCCATGACTAGGAGTGTCAACAATTCTGCCTCAGGTCGATCTAAGCTCTTGCCCGAGGCACCTTCAACGCCATACATCGATTCCAAGCATGCTTCAATCACTTCGCTGAGCCGCAACTCAAGTACACGACTGACGAGGAAGAAGACAGAGACCATCCCGTTTTCCTTTGCGACAGATCGAAGAATAAGGGGTGGCTCAACACTCGTTGGTGAGTCTCGAGCTAACGTATCCAACCCTGGCTCTCAGCATCAAGAATCGGTTCCTCAGCTTGCCAAAAAGAGAAGCGCTCTTTTCGAGAGAGAAAGATTCCTCAAGAAGTCATTGAGTAATCTTAGCTTGCGAAGCCAATGCTCAACTAAAGGCGAAGGTCAAGATGTTCATTCTATCAACTGCCGCCGAAGTACCGCTCCCAATAACGAGAAGGTCAAGAAAGATACGGTTGACAACGCTGGCTCCGCCTGTTTAGTGGCGAAGACCCCGAAGATACAGTCGACAAATATTCTGGAAAAATCACAAAAGAATCTATTTTCTGGTTTGTCCCTTCGTCGGTCGAAGGCAGAGAAAGCTGCTGGTTCCGCTTTCAAAGCGCAAAGCGCCGTCGCCAGTTCTAATACTACTACTATTCACCCGGTTATGACTGAACAAAAAACTATCGCGTCCAGCATTTGGCCGATATCCACTTTACAGCTGTCTATTATTCAAACTGGCAGTTGCGAAGTAAATAAGAACGAGGAAGGCAACGACAAACAGCCAACAGCTGATAATGAAAAAGCCACCTTCCAACTAATACCCCGGGAAGCTGACGCAAATGTACCGGGTATTACTGATCGTGACCTGCATATTGCAGAGACAAAGCGTATGGATGAAATCGGGTTATTGCGTCAGACGGCATCGGAACAAGGGCGCATTACGATAGAAATGTGGGCGCAAAAACAGAGACAGTTGCGACAACATTGAGCAGATGGGTTTTGTATTTTTATGGCGATTTTCGTTCTGGTAGATTATTCAGTAATTTGTATGCTATTGTATTTTATTAAATTTTCATTTCGTAGTGGTATTACTGTAAACCTGAGTGATGGGAGTAATGTGAAATTAGCTGTGGTTGCTTGTACATATCATATGTCGCAGAGAAGAATAGTTTGAGTCTGAAAAAATATATTGCGGGTTAGGGGAAAGGTACCTTGCGTTCCATGAATTTTTTTTTGCTTGTTAGCTATTTTGTTTAGAGATGATGATATTCCAGCCATTTGAACAAAATGGCAACCGAAGAACGAATTCGAACAACGAACAACAAAAAAAAGCGCTCAGCTCGCACTTCTTTCGGCACAGATGCAAGTCGAATCCCGCTGAAAAAGCGTCCACGCCAAGCGATAGATCGGAAGGCTACAAATGATGATGGTATAAGCGACGAAGTCAAGCTCTCCAATAACTCAATGTCGCTTGATCCAAGCCAGCTGAACTGGAAATCGGTTACTTTTCCGGACCGTGTGGGCGACTTGGAAGGACTGATGGGGTTTGAGGAAATCGAGGGCGTTGATATTGAATACGAAGAAATTGGAGGCGGCGAGCGAATCGTGAAATTCAAGCAGGCCAAGACAGTTGAGTCTTCGAATCCCTCTAAGGCGGAAACATCCGATGCTGGAGCGGGGAACGCTTCAAAAGATTTGAATAAGAAGTCACTAGCCATGCAGAAAAGGAAAGAAAAACAGAAGGAGAGGAAGAAGCTAAAGAAGACAAAGATCCCAGAAATTGATGCGTCAAAAAACGAATTTGCAGCACTTGATGCTGAAGTTACCGAGGTAGCACTCTTAGAGTGGTCTAATGTTTTTCACTTTTCGGAATCCCTTTTGCATGCACTCAACGATCTAGGATTTATATCACCAACGGATATACAGAGCCAGGCAATTCCCTTGATCATGTCGGGACATGACATAATTGGCAAAGCATCAACTGGATCAGGAAAGACATTAGCGTTTGGTCTCCCGATTTTGGAAAAAAGTCTGGCCTCAATATCTTTACGTCCGCCTACTGACGTCGGCCATATATTTTCAACTGCTCCAGCTCCATCGGCTTTGATCTTTGCACCGACGAGAGAGCTTGTTCATCAGATTAGTGACCACATGAAAGAAGCTTCGAAGTATACGTCAGTAAATATAGTGTCAATTACTGGAGGACTTTCTATCCAGAAACAAAAGCGGCAACTTGGATATTTTCCCAATGTGATCGTTGCAACACCTGGTCGATTGCACGAATTGCTTACAACAGACTCTGTCGGCATTATCCGATGGATTTCTGCTGTTGAGATGCTAGTGCTCGATGAAGCTGATAGGTTATTGCAAGAAGGACATTTTAAAGAGTTGGAACAAATTTTGGATATGCTCGGCCATTCGGACGATGACTCCGGTGAAGATATTTCCGACACCGAAGTAGAAGATTCAAAGACAAGTCATACAAAGCTGCAAAGGCAAACACTTGTGTTTTCGGCTACTTTCGAAAAAGATCTTACAAAGAAATTGACTACGGCGAACTCTCATAGGGCTCCTGGAAAGAAACGTCGATTATTTGTGAACGCCAATATTGAGGGTGAAAAGGATACAATGGCCTATTTGTTGTCGAAGCTTAAATTTCACGAGCAGAATTTAAAGTATATCGACACCAACCCTGAAGATGCTGTCAAACGAGAGGTTTTGGAAGCCGCCATATTATGTGATGCATATGACAAAGTGAGATTCCGCATGTTGATCAGATTTAATTTGGAGCTATGTATTAACACCATAGTCAGGACGTTTATCTATATCACTTTCTTCTAAAGTATCCCGGGCGTACCATAGTGTTCGTCAACAGCATAGACACTGTTAAGCGCATTACACGCTTACTTCAGACGCTAGAGGTTCCGGCGTACGCATTTCATTCCCATATGATTCAAAAGCAGCGATTGAGAACTGTAGAACGGTTCAAGGAGAATGACTTTTCGGTGTTGATCAGTACAGACGTTGCGGCTCGTGGACTCGATATTCCTCAAGTTCAACACGTTATTCATTATCACCTTCCTCGTTCTGCCGATATGTACGTACATAGATCGGGACGTACCGCACGTGCGAAGGAGAGTGGAGTAGCAATGAGTTTACTTGGGAAAGGCGATGCGTCACAATTGAAAAAAATGATGCAGAAGCTGGGAAAGAATTCCAAGGACGTTAAGAAGTTTGATATCAGTCAGAGTGTCCTGAAACAGCTTGCATCGCGTGTAGACATGGCACGCGAGATATTAGACGTTGAAAGTCAATTATCTACTACAGATAAAGCTGGCACATCTCGGCATTCTAGGAAGACGGGCAGTAATGATTCAGAGTTACTGAGGCAAGGAGCCGAAGATTTGGGGCTAGACTTGTCCGAAGCTGAAGACATTATAAACAGCGATACTGAGGATGGAAGTGCGACAAAAGGCAAAGACTTTCTGTTGAAGCGAGGCAAGCAAAGAGAGCGCGAACTGGCTGACATTCAACGTTTAAGGCATGATTTGAAAGCTAAGATATTGCAGCCCATTATTGGTGGATCTGTGGCCTCACAAAGCTATATTACAAGTGGTATTGTTAACCTTGCGCAACAACTTGTTGACGGAACTGGACATCAATCTTTCTTGGGAGACGTGAAGTCTACTGCATTAGATGATGTGTCAAAGAGCAGAAGACAGAGAACAAGAGAAAATGCATCTGCATAGTTTCTAGTATAATATAGGCGAGTCTACATCAATTTATTTGCCGCCAGGAAAATATTATCGAGGAATAGAAATGAAGCCAGTTGAACCAGTTTTCGCCCCTTGTTTTGCTAGGTCTATACATAACCGAAGACGTCATATGAAATCATAGAACAAAAAACTAGCGAAACACGAAGAACAGGCAGATGAAGATCTACAAGAATTTGGATCAGTAAATAGTAATTCAAATGGCCTTCATAGGTTACTGCAAAAATGACCTTGATCGCTTGCTGGAGGGACCTTCAATGAAACCTTCAATCCCTCTTATTGCTCGCTCATTATCATCTTTCCTTGTCAATACCGCCCAAGAAGTTCGAGAATATGTCATATGTATCTGGAACGACACTAAAAAGAGAGCCTGGCGACTAATTGCAGATAGAAGTGCTGACAATAATATTCACGAGCGCAAGAGCGAATTAGGGAGGCTGTTCACAGAAACGTTAGGGTTTGAGCCCTGAGGGTAAGGTTTGTAATTGGCAAAAAAAATATTCTTGAAAGTTTGTTGCGTGGCATCATTAAATTTTTTTCCCCGAGACAAAATATTTTCGCCGTATCCACATACATCCAGACGAGGGATTTCTTTAGCAAGGAAACAGTAAATGCTTTGATTTTTGAGGAGATATGGCCGACGCAAAATTTACTGCAGAACTTGCAGAACTTCTGGACCAGATCACTGCGCCTAATAATGCTATCATCAAAGCTGCATCAGCGAAGTTGCAAAAGGAATACTACACTGAAGAGCAATGCGTGCCTGCCTTGATTCAGATATTGCAGCAGAATCCGTCACAACAAATACGACAGCTGGCGGCAGTTGAGGTACGGAAGCGGATATTATCATATTGGGATTCCCTGGCTCCCCCCCTACGGTCACAAATCAGAAGCACCATAGTTCAATCTACATTGAACGAGCCAGTTGCAATTGTACGACATGCCTCATCGCGCGTTATTTCTGAAATTGCGAAGATTGATTTTCCCAATAATGACTGGCCGGATCTACCAGCTTACATCCAAAAGGCGGCAACATCATCGTCTGCAAATGAACGTGAGATTGGTGTATATATCTTGTATTCACTTCTTGAGACCGCGGACTCGACGTTCACTGGCAAGCTTGGAGAGTTATTTACTCTTTTTTCGCAGACCATCAACGACCCTGAAAGCCAAGCCGTTCGCACAGATACATTGTTGGCGTTGGGAAAAATTGCTGAGATTCTAGACGGGGACAGTGATTCTGAATTTATTGCGATGTTCCGGCAGTTTCTGCCCGGTATGGTGAACGTTTTAAAGCAATTGATTGAACAGGGCGATTCGAAAGCTCTTTCCCAGGCATTCGACAGTTTTCAGACATTACTGTGGGTGGACTCCTCCGTTATTGGCAAAAGCCTCGGTGACTTAATGCAGTTTATGTTGGAACTCGCAAAAGAAAACAGCATTGATACTGAGGCTCGCTCGTTAGCTTTACAATTTCTCACAAATGCGGTCCGATACAAACGCATGAAAGTGCAGGGTCTGAAGATCGGAGCTACGCTTACTAGCACAGCAATGAACATCGCCGCTGAAAATATGGACGACATTGACGACGAAGAAGAAGAAGATAGTGTTCCTCGCCTTGCTTTGAGGTTGATTGATACACTTTCGTCTACCCTCCCGCCGTCCCAAGTTATGAACACTCTTGTTTCAGAAATACCAAAATATCTTGGTTCACCAAATTCCAATTATCGCCGAGCTGGTTTGCTGAGTATGAGCGTCGCTGTCGAAGGCGCTCCTGAATTTTTATCGACACAAATCAAGTTAGTCTTGCCTCTCATTATTCAGGGCCTACAGGATTCCGTTCTAGAGGTTCGAGTTTCTGCATTGAGCGCTCTCGCCCAATTGGCCGACGAGTTACAAGACACTATCAGCAAGGAACATGAAGTTCTTCTTCCGCTGGTGTTTAACATGATGGAGACCACCGATCCCAAGGTCGCTAAGGCTTCGTGCACCGCTTTAGACGCTATGATTGAAACCATGGACAAAGAAGTTGTTTCTCGATACCTCCCCACTCTCATGAGCCGTTTGATTGAACTTCTAGGCCAGCCGGCATCGGACGTGTCAGTTAAGGGGCCCATCATAGCAGCTATCGGGTCTGCAGCTCATGCATCCAAGGAGTTGTTTTTGCCATATTTTAACGCTACTGTTCATTCTTTTGAAGCCTATCTGGCTCTCTCCGACGGCGAGAAAGAGCTAGACGTTAAGGGAATGGCATTTGACTCACTCGGATCAATGGCAAATTCGGTTGGTAAGGACGCTTTCAGTCCATTTGCCCAGCCTTTAGTCGAGGCAGCGTACGGTTGCTTTCAGACGTCTCACAGTCGTCTTCGTGAATCGGCTTACTATTTCTTCGGTGTTTTGGCAAAGGTGTATGGATCAGAGTTCGCTCCTTTCTTGCCAAGAATCATTCCTGAAATATTGAAGTGCTTAGAGCAGGATGAAACTGGATTTGACGAAAGCCAGGATGTTGAAATTGGAGACGCCGATGAAAACGATTTATGGGAAAACATTCAAGTGAATAGTGCACTGGCAATTGAGAAGGAAATTGCGACTGATGTTGTAGGTGACCTCGCCGCTGGCACTAAAGAAGCTTTCCTTCCTTATTTGGACCAGACGTCAAAGATACTAGTGGGCTTGACCTCCCATTTTTACGAAGGAATCAGGAGGGCAGCTATTGGATCGTTGTGGCAAACAGTCGGTGTGGTATACGAAATTTCGAATCCTCCAAAATGGCAGCCCGGTCTTCCAGTGAAAGTGCCTCTGCCGGACACTTTTTTAAGTTATGCACAGCTAGTGCGGACCGCTACTTTGGAAGCTTTTGATGAAGAAGATGATCGGTAAGTGATTTTTTTTGTCAACGCTGTTGGGGATTTACAATGATGAAAAAAACACTTTTTTAAACTCAGCTCACTCAGAGACACAAGTTGTCAGTGCTGTTACGGTTTTTTACTGAGCATTTTCTCACAGCATACTTTACTTTTCAAAATAAGCTACGATGGCTAACAAGTTTCTTGTAGGGCAACTGCGACAGTTATATGCGACAATTTCGCAGAAATTATTCGACTCTGTGGACCCGCTGTTGTTGGAGACGACATTGAAGCTATTGCTACTCAAATTCTTTCGATTTTGAAGAAGCAACACAGATCGCAGACCATGGATGACGATCCCGAGGAAGAGGAAGTTGAAGATGCAGCGGAGTATGACATTCAGCTTGTTGACTCGGCCATGGACGTGGTGGTATCATTAGCTGCAGCGTATGGATCGAACTTTTCAGACTATTTCCGGACTTTCTGTCCTGTATTATTGAAATATTGTTCGAGCTCGACCGACGGCGAAAGAAAGTCAGGTGTTGGTGCCGTTGCAGAAATTGTCAATGGTCTTAAAGGGGCAATTACTCCGTGGTCATCCCAGCTTTTGAAGGCTTTTGTTCATCGTCTTTCTGACGAAACTATTGATGCTCGCAGCAATGCTGTCTACGGGATTGGGTTGTTGGCTGAATACAGCCAGTCATCGAATGACATAGTGTCGTCGTATCTTAAGACTCTTCAAAGACTGCAGCAACTGCTCGTGTTAGATGCTGAAAATGCGCGCAGCGTGGCAAATATTTGCGGCTGTGTTGCTCGCATGGCGTATGCTCACCCTGAGAACGTGCCGTTGGCGGACGTGTTACCGCCTTTGGTGTACTGCCTTCCGCTCAAGGACGGGTACGAAGAGAACGATCCGTTGTTCCGCCTCATAGTTCAACTTTACAAAAATCAGGACCCCACCGTGCAAGGCTTAACGGAGCCAATTTTGAAGGCCCTTGAAACAATTTTTTCGAATGAGTCACCGGAGGAGCAACAGTTTGAGAAGCCAGAGATCCGTCAAGCGGTTGTCGAATTATTGCAGTATATCAATCAGACAAACCCAGGGTTCATCCCGGCTGATTCAGCAATTGCTCGTGTGATTCAAGGCTAGTCCCGTTAATGGACATATAGATATTTAACGACTTTTACGACGAAATTGTTGCAAATGATCTGACCGTGGACGGGCCATTTGGGCAATTTTGGCTTTCATAAATAGTAGTGTGCTTTGTTTTTTGCTTCCATACGGCGCCTGTTCGGGGGATTTTTTGTTGCAGTTGTTTCTGGGATGTGCACACGTCTCGCATGTTTCGCTTCATTTGTTTTTGCATAGAGATAAAATCAATACGTTGAAATGAACAAGTGCGACCTGAACGCTATGTTTTCAGCCTACAGTTTCGTCTTTTTGTGTTTGTGTGTGCCGGCATTGCATGTCCCGATGTTCGATTCTGCGGAAAACATACGGCAGAGGAACTGAGTTTCTTCCCGAAGCTACAGATCATTACTATATTCAAGAATGGCCGTTTATGAACGGGTAGGGATGCCCAGAAGAGGAGGATCTCTGCATCGCATTCCTTGTCGCTGGTGCCATGTCTCTATGCTCCACTGACAAATGTGACACCGATTCTTGCGGCTCGTGACGTTGGCAGCTTGTGGGACAAAGAACGTCTGTTGAGTCTGAGAGCGCATTCGGTTTTGATTTTTAGGAATAGAACTAGGCTATGACAATAGTCTGCGTCTGGGAGCTCGAAATCGTCTACCTGAACCGGGTAGTCTCTGGCGAGGTATCAAACCAAAATTTAAACCAAAGAAGAGGGGCGAGAAGACAGGATAAGAAAGCAAAATTTATATGAGGGCTTAATAAATTAGCCAATGAAATATCCGGTGTGTAAAACTTGAAGAAAAAATGCCGAGTTTTGTCTGTAGTTTGATGGAAAGAAATCACGTGTACATAGTCGCGAAGCGAGCCAGATTGGTGAAACGCAAATCACAGCAAAATGTCGCTTGATTGAGAATTGACTGAATGTCGTCAATGCGAGGTACACATTGCTGCACACGCCGAAAAATCGGCCAATGGTCCGATTGGCCGAGTAGGTCTTTGACAAAAGTCTTTGTTCGGTACATTTCGGCAGCTTCCGCCAGGGCAGTGTTACCTAGTAGCGGATTCGCAAACCGATTAGGCAGGCTGTTCTATCCGCGACTGACTGCACGCCAGCTACAACAGGACATAGCCAAGATATGCAACAATCCAGAGGCAGACAGAGACCAACTGCAAAAATGGTTTGGCGACGGACGGAAGCTGGTTGCGTACCTTCGCATACTGGAACGAGGACTCTTGGAGGATACTTCCCAAAGTGGACGGAGGGGCCCCATGACACAGGCCGACGCCGACGCGGTTGCGGAGTTATATAGAGCCATTTCCGAGACGGCGATCAAATTGCGCAACCAACTTGCTCTGGCACGGTCATGCATCGCAGATATCATGAGCAGTGATACAGCTCGGGCGGGTCGTGGACGGAACCTGCTGCTCCGACTACGCGAGACAAATTTGCCAGCAGCGTACTTTATCAGTGGCAATATGTACGCGAGCGCGAATCAGCACAAGCGTGCGATCGAGGAGTTCACCAAATGTATCAGTGCTGCCAAGGCACATGTTGATGCGAGTGTGAAAGGCGAAAAGGAGTATTACGATTACGATCGTGAGGTCGATTACAGCTACATGACCAGGAGCCATTTCATGCTTGGAGTAGCGGGTGAGCACGTGGAAGACATCACGCTCGCGCGGAAGCATTACATCACAGCGGTTGATCTACGCGATAACTCGAGCGAGGCTATGCCGCAGCTCGAAATCATGGCATACAATTTTCTCTCAGTCCTGGCCGAGTGGGAGCATAATCCTGTTGCGATGGAATATTACGGACTCAAAAGTGCACAGGTGGGCAATATGTATGGACTGCTTGCTGTGATGCGAGTCGGAAAAAGGTACGACGAGGACCCGAAATGGAGCCAGAAATGGGAAGAGGCCTTCAGGATCCAGTCTCTGATAGACGCGAACATGCATGTCACAATTCAAACTCCGAAGTTCGAGCCCATATTTGTGACACCGAATCCTATGGCTCCAGATCAACGGCAGCGACCCAATTGAGGCTGGCATTTGCATAAACCAGGAACTACGTTGTACATACATACATATATAATTCACATTGGCAATTTTATAGTGGAGGAGTTCGTGCAGGAATATCTGTACGACAGAGCATTTTATCACCGGTGTGTAGCACAATCGTACTGCATTCATAGCAGTCGATGGACAGTGCCAGCGGCCGCATATTTCAGAGAGCCATACTCTCTAACCATAAGACTGACGTGCTAGAATCAGAAGATTGCACATAGAAGATTGCTACACAGAGGATTCATAGTGGCTAAATGTTCTGCAACGGTAAGACAAAATCCAGCTGGACCAGAAAGAAGAGAGTCTGCCGCAACACCCAGCCGATGGCTGATGTGACTTTGCCCACTAGGATCATAAAGAATATGCCGATCGCGAAAGCTAGCTTCGGATAAGAGTTCAAGAGGCGAGAACTGATTTGAAAACTAAACATGCTGGCAGTTTCTTAATTAAAACTACACTTCGCAACGAGAATGAGGCAAAGAAATTGTTTCAAAAAATCTAGTCGCAATATGGTGCGGATAGCTCAAAGATAGGACATTTTAAATCATACAAGCATTGCGTTGACAGTGCTGATGGCTGACGGAAAGTTCGGCATCAATACGTACTGGGCTGCTTATCATTAACTCAAGATTTTCTGACGTTTAAGTATATACAGTTATTAATTCTTTATATTCCGATGGAAAAAATACAT
Organism: Lipomyces sp. NRRL Y-27488; assembly: GCA_030556275.1. Taxonomy (NCBI): domain Eukaryota; kingdom Fungi; phylum Ascomycota; class Lipomycetes; order Lipomycetales; family Lipomycetaceae; genus Lipomyces; species Lipomyces sp. NRRL Y-27488. Next base: position 20,837 of record JAKTPS010000088.1, read on the forward strand.
TATCAGATAGACTTGTTTGTCCAGTACAAAACTGTCTGTCAGCTATATACCTCGGCGATGCCAAAATAGGAATAACGGCATAACTGCCATGACGGCTATGTGCATACACCGCTGCAGCCGCAGCAGGGATCGAGCACAGCCAGACACGCCGCTGGGAAAGCGTTAATCAAGTTCCTTTCTCCGAACCAACTCCAAGTCCACGGGAGGGACATATTCAATACTGCTTATCTGGTGAGTGTCGGTTATTATTTGCACTGCTCTAGTTGCAGAAGAAATTTGTCTAACGCTGTGTTGTTTTGGCTGTCGGAATAGCAGGAACACAAAGTTGCCACCAAGAAGAGAACATTGACTGTTTCCCTGGCCTCCCCAGAAATTCGCGAAAATGCCCTTGATCCACAGGCATAACTCGCACGATGACACGGACAGCTTGGACGAGACACAGCCGCATAAGAAGGCGAAGAAGCCAAAGACTCGGAGACCTCCAAGTAAGCATGGCTTCCTGATTCACAACACGGTCTACGTCATCATTCTGCTAACGCGTGTTTGTCTTGTTCTTGTTTATTTCTAGACACGGCATTCAGACAGCAAAGATTGAAAGCATGGCAGTAAGTTGAATGTGAAATTTGAAAAGCAGAACTCATCTGACCGTCGTGCAATGGTTTAGGCCAATTCTGACGCCCAAGACCGTTCTGCCGCTGTTTTTCGCTGTCGGCATCATCTTCGCACCCATTGGCGGCGTCTTGCTCTGGGCGAGCATGCTGGTGCAAGAGCTGAACATCGACTATACACACTGTCTGGAAGCGTCTTCGTCGTTTGAGACGGTCCCTAGTAAGGATATAACCGCGCACTTCAAGAACACACAGTCGAGCACGCCGGAGGCGCAGTGGATGTCTTACAGCGACCCGTCCGCCCTCGAAGGGCAGCAAGATTACTGCCGCATTCGCTTCCAGGTTGAGAATGCCATGGACGCGCCCGTGCTTTTGTACTACCGGCTCACGAATTTCTATCAAAACCACCGAAGATATGTGCAGTCGATTGACGAAGACCAGATTCAAGGGCAGGCCAGGAGCGCCCAGAGCCTTAAAAGTTCCAACCTCTGCAAGCCGCTCGTGGTGGACGAGAACGGGAAGCCGTATTATCCTTGCGGACTGATTGCGAACTCGTACTTCAATGACACATTCACTTCTCCTGTTTACAAGGGCGATATCACGGTCAGCGAATCTGATACCGCGAACAGCACCTACGAAATGACCGACGTTGGTATTGCATGGTCGAACGATAGAAAGCGGTTCAAGAAGACCACTTACAACGCATCCGACGTTGTGCCGCCGCCAAACTGGAAACTGTCGTATCCGGACGGCTACACCGAGGAAAACCTGCCGGACATTTCGCAATGGGAGTCGCTGCAGAACTGGATCCGCACCGCGGGCCTGCCGACGTTCAGCAAACTCGCACTGCGCAACGACACGGCAACCATGCAGAAGGGCGTGTACGAGATCGACATCGGCATGCGGTTCCCGACGACCGTCTTTGGCGGCACGAAGACGCTCGTGATCTCCACGCGCACGGTCGTCGGCGGACGGAACTCGTTCTTGGGCATCGCGTACCTGGTTGTCGGCGGTCTTTGCATCGTGCTGGGCTTGCTCTTCACCCTGCAGCATCTGATCAGACCAAGGAAGCTTGGCGATCACACGTATTTGTCATGGAACAACGATATTGCGACCTAAGAATAAGAGCTGAAGCGGCGTCACGAGGCCCTGTTTGCGGCCCTGTTTTGTTGCGTTTTGTTAATGGGTTCCTATTGTTTTGTTTACAAGTTTGTCGTATTACTGTGATTTGGTTTGGTTTGTTTGCTTTCGCCTGTATACTTTGCTCGTGTAAATTTGATATGTAAAAATGTCTTTCATCTTTTGTGTTGTACCGTGTCTCCTTTTTCTGTCAAACATATAGAGAACAATTACGGGTGGACTGTTTAGAATAAATACGCGACACGAAAAATTTTTCTCTTTGAATTATGATCATGCCCATATTAAGAGCTGACAAATACAGCTTGAGTACAGACAGAAAACACATAGTATTAGACCGCCATAATACTCAAGAGCAAAAGCAAGAGAAACCATCAAGTAATAACGCGAGTAAGTAGGTGAATATATTATATATAACATATGTCATTCAATACTTAGTACTATTCAGTGCATATTAACTGCCACCATCAAATAACAAAACACAAATTACACAAAGCATATGTTGTACGTTTAGTCCTTGAGTTGCTCGTCGCCGTCGGCATCCTTGACCGCCTCGGGCTCCTTGTCCGCACCAGCCGCCGCGGCGGACTCCTCAAGATCGCTGGTCCAGAGCGTCAAGTTATCTCTGAGCAGCTGCATGATGAGCGTCGAGTCCCGGTAGCTCTCCTCTGAGAGCGAGTCCAGCTCCGCGATGGCGTCATCAAAGGCCTGCTTGGCAAGGTGGCAGGCACGGTCGGGCGAGTTCAGGATCTCGTAGTAGAAAACAGAGAAGTTGAGCGCGAGACCCAGGCGGATGGGGTGTGTTGGCGTGAGGTCGGTCTGCGCAATGTCGGTAGCGGTCTTGTACGCCTCATGCGCAGCGGTGGCGGCCTCTTTCCGCTTCTCGCCCGAGGCGAACTCGGCCAAGTAGCGGTGGTAATCGCCCTTCCTGCAAGTTTTCAGACTGTCAGCAATCACGTTCGCATTTGCCAGAAGGAAGGAGGAACAGCTCACATCTTGTAGTAGAAAACTCTGGATTCTCCGCTCTCGGCCTGGGGAATGAGAAACTCGGTCAAGACCGCCAAGACGTCGTTGCAGACGTCCTCCAACTCATTCTCGATCTTGGAGCGGTACTCCCGGATTTGAGCAACATGGGTCTCAGAACCCTTGGCCTCTTCCTTCTGCTCGATCGAGGAAATGATTCGCCAGCTCGCGCGACGCGTGCCGATGACATTCTTGTAGGCGACAGAAAGAAGGTTGCGTTCGTCGACGGTCAACTCGGACCCGAGCTAGTGATCGCAAAGAGGTTAGAAACGAGCGAGGCATTGATCGCAGAGCACAGAAAACCAACCTTTGCAACATCCTTCATGTAGGTGACCATTTCTTTGCAGCAGTAGAATGTGAGCAGCCTGAAACAGTCGTGCAGCTAAATAGCTCAAAGAGACATACCATCATATCGTTCTGCTTGCTCGCAAAGTCGAGCCAGAAAAGTCTTGGTTTCTCTCTATAATGGCAAATCAACGTTAGACACAATTTCCTGAGATAAAAACGGCTGCGCTGCTTGATGGATCGATGAAGTCGCCGCAAAAGCGTAGTTCACGCGAACAGATCGCTTCGGGCATATCCGCAAGCTCTCAAAGGATTCTCTCATGTCGATTCCGCTCGCTAAAACCACATCACGCCAAATATAAACACGCGACTCAAGATTACAGTGCAACCGCGCGATTCCTTCGGGCTGATCGCATCCGTAAAAAAATTTGTGCCGTTCATCAAAACGGAGTCGGGATTGCTTGTGACGCCTCCTGAAAGCGGAGGAGTTCAGGCATCGCAGAACAAGAGTCGAATGTAACTGAAGTAATCGAGTAATGCAAAATGCGAATCCGTAAGATTAAAAAAAATAGTGATGTCGATTCTGGAGTGGATGAGCGCGGATGGACGCCGGTTGCCCGCGGCAATTGATTTCATCGTGAAACTGGAGTCGGCGGTGCATCATCGCCATCGGCAGGAATCATGACGGCCATGAAGAGACAAAAAGCAGGGCAGCCAGCCGTTTCATCGATAATAAAATAGTATCTCACCTCGGAAGACATGGCGGCGATGGACGGTGTACTGAATCTGTTCGGTGGTGCAGGTGGATGCGATTGAGCGGAATAGGACGCCGGCACGAAAATAGATTTGCTGGGATTGCAGAAGCAGACTTAAAGCGCAACCTCAGGGAGACGGCGGGCTAAGAAGGGGCGGGCGGAAGGCGCGGGGGCAGGAGGGTGCTGGCGGGGGGGGTTGGTTGGTTGGTTGGTTGGACGGGGAATGACACGGCGCGAAGAGAGAAGGCAGAGAAGGGGGAAGGGCCGAAGCAGCGCAGGCTGCGACGTGGTGGGGCTTGGGCCTGCTGGGCCACAAGCTGTGACTGGCATGCGCGTCAGTCACACTCAGGTCACGTGCGGCACCGGGGCGACGCGTCTTTGTTGGCGTGTTTCCGTTTCCGTTCGCACTTGCCACTGCAAGCTTACGGATCAAAACACGAGCATTGCGCGACTAATGGGCCGTTTGCGAACGGACTCTAGACCAGCTGGCAACCTATCCTGCTATAGTTGTGAATTGCCGGACCATCCGCAAGAAAATGGCCGGTCTCCTTGGCATGCGACCTGATCGGTAGTCTTGTCTTGCTCATCAATATTGACTGGATATTCAGAATTTACATATCATACATTTCATGTCTTTGCCGCATGATCATTATTGAAAAAAATAGTATAGCGCCTCGAGAACTTAGACATAGTACTGTCATCACATTAAAACAAACCCCCCCCAAAAAAAACCCACAGGAGACCTAGCCGACTCATTGGCTTATACGATATCAAAGAGCCTTCAGCTATTCAAGCCTAAATCTCTTCAATAAGTTGACCTTGTGCATGTAATATCGGTTGTACTTCCCGACGAAGTAAAAGAGCAGCGTGACTACGCTCACGGCCGCCTGCACGGATCCGACGATGATGAAGCATCGGCGCACGCCTGACGCGAGAAGCCACGTATACGACTTGTCCGTCAGCGCAAAGCTCAGCAAGTTCTTGAACAGAATCATGACGACAAACATTTCAACTTGTAAGTCTCTGTGAGCATCTGTGATATATGAGGCGGAGGCGACCGCGCCGAGCATCATTCCACACGTCTCCAAGCCGTAAAAGATCGGAGGCAGAAACCGGGAGTACCGGTACATATCGTTGGACACAATCCCAAATCCCCAAATGCCAGCACAACCAAAGATCAATTGCGGAATGACGAGCAAGATTCTGAACTCCGGCTCATATATGTTGTTGTTGCGTTTCGCAAGAAACTTTGCCAGAAAATCCGACAGCAGGCCCGCCAATACAAAGCCAACGACTGACCCGACCAGCGCGCCGGTGTACATGTACCCTACTTCGACTTCGTTATACCAGAGCGGAGGACCCATGAAAATGGCGGCGAGAACAACACCGATCATCGACGTCCACGCGATCAGCGTCCCCTGAGTAAGGCAGCCCCATATGACAGCCGGGTGGATGATCAGCACGAGCGGGCGCAGCGTGAGTTTCCACAGGGAACGAGTGCTCTTTGAACCCGAGAAGAGCCAGAGCGTGTGGGCGTACGAATGTTTTAACTCCGGACCGTCCTGAGCGTCCGCTGAGGGCGACGATCGTTTCTCTTCTTCGTCGTCGATGTTATCCTCGGCAGAGACGCCCGCGGGATTCTTGGCCGAAAGAATGATGCCTTCGCCTGTGATATCGGTGTCGAACCGCTTGGCACGGTTGAAAACATGCTCGGGAACGAAGAAAAAAACCAAGACGCCAGTGACACACGAAAATATCAGAAGCAGCCAAAATATCCAGTGCCAGCCCATGTTTTTAGTAATGACGCCGGTGATGATAGGCGTGAGGAACGTGCCTGGCAGAATAGAAGAGTGAGCAAGCATTACGAGGAAAAACAAAAACAGCAATTACGGGTAAAAGCGTACTTCCAAATAGACAGAAATTAGCCGCCGCAAGACGATAGCCGCGTTGGTGAACAAAGTACATGTCACCGATAGACGCATTCACAAGCGTTTCGAATGGAGACATTGCGATGCCCTGCAACACGCGCGCACCGACAAATGAGCCATATGACGTGGAGGCACCGGCCCATGCAGACGACCCAATGCAGAGGGCACATGCAAACACGTAAAGAAATCGCTTTCCATACTTGACCGAGATGGCGGTAACGAAGACAGCCGCGCAGGCGGCGCCGACGAGCTGCCATCCAGTTAGTAGCGCTATTCGGGCGAATCCTTCGTGGAAATATAAAACCAGGACGATGGAAGATGACGCAATCGCAGGAGCCATAACTGCTGGGATAATCTACTCGAGATTAGCTCTGTCTCCTTCCTGGCCGCGGCAATCGAATGCGAACAACGAAGCCATATCCTTACCGATGCTATACATATGATGAACAAAACGAAATCTACAAAATATTGTTAGAACGAGTAGAATAGCCACGATATAAATATACACTCGCCTTTTTTCTTTGTCGACCAGTTTAATGGATCATTGGGAGAGTCCGAAGGCTGGGGGATGAGAATAATTTGCCCATCGCGCTTTAAGGCCGACAACTGAAGCTCCGGAGCTTCAAGCTGGTCATCAAGCACGTCAGCTCCTTCGTACAGATGCACAGTTCCGTGCACTCGTTCACCAGGTGCAAGTTTGGGTTCGAGGATGCCAAAGGGCATGTTGTTTGTTGTTGACTGCCAATTAATTGATTCTGCCGAGAGGTGCGTGATTAAACCCACCGATTTACTTGCAGGTTAGGGGGTTTGGGAAGAAGTCGGAGATTATAAATAGCCAAGACTTTATCGACTTCTCGAGATGAATTCTATCTTTGTGAAGATGATCCGTAGTTCAAGTGAGAGATCTCGGAGGAGTTGTACGCATGAAGTCTCTACAGAAAAGCCAGCCTCTACAGACAAGCCAGCGATCCCCATATAAGCGGCTGATGGAAAGAATTCCTTCTGGACTCTGGACCTGTCGACTAAAAATTGTTCTTGCGCCGGTGCCCCCTTTCTTTAGTTGGGTCAGAAACACAGAGCGGCTGTTTGTATGATAGCTTCTTCTAAACAAAGACCACAGCGAAAAAGGCGCGCTATTTTTCAAGCAGCGGGTATTGTACTTTGAGTTTTCCAGGGATCGGATCAGTCAACATCCGTGCTTCTTCTTGGCCGTCCTCGCTTCGCTGGCCTCGCCCCGCAAGGCATTGAACGGCTGTGCGTGAGTATGTATATATGTATGCAGCAAAACTCCGGCAACTGGCGATCGGAGTGGGCATCGCTTTATCTACGACTCGACAAAGGTGCTCGATCCGCGCGGTGCTTTCGGTTGGAGGTGTGGTCTCAGCGAACAACTTCTCCAGTGAGCCAGCGTTGAACGGCGCGTATCATATCATAACACCGTTCTAAGTACTTTTCTGCTGAGAGTACATAACTCCCGCGTCGCGAAAGATTATTCCTTTCTCGCCGTTTGAAGATTCGTTTTTGAAGATCGTATTTATATTAAATTGCGGGATCACTGCTGTCTGAGTGCAACGGCGCTGCTCTTCAGAAGGGCCCCTCCCCAGTCGGGCTATTTTCAGCTTCTCTTACGACCGTTAAGCGTGACCGTCGCAAGTGGTCCTGTTATGGAAACCCGAGCCAAAACCAGTAATCGGCCGTCAAGCGAGACGAACGAGACGGCGGAAGCGGCTTGCCGGCCCCTTGGCGGAGCTGACAGAGACTGTTCTGACCTGGCAAAATGTAAACAAAGCAGCTCTGACCAGCCCACCCGGCCCAGAAGAGGCGTTTTCTTCGCGGCTAAGACAAACGCAGTGGACGGGTCAGCTTTGCCCGACTGGCCGCTGTCAACTTCATGGCTTATCATATCAGGGCGAACAAACAACGGTTGTTGGTCCGGGTCGACTAGCCCAACGACTGTCTCGGGTCTCCGAGCATTGAAGTCAATGGGACTCGTATTAACTACTACCCCATCTATAATTTCCTGTCTGTTCTGTTTTTCTCCTTCTTGTTTTCTCTGGCAATTTCTTCATATACCGTCTGTCTCTCATCCATATACTCTCGTTTCTATCAATATCTCAACCGTCATGCGTTTCATTTCTGCCATTGCATTGTCGAGCCTGGTCGCATTCGCGTCTGCCCAGAGCATCACCTCCTTGCCTACCTGTGCTCAGGTTTGTTTGCCTTATCTCCCTCAGGACAATTAATTGGTCAGCGGGGCTCCTAGTAACACATTTGCTTGTAGGGCTGCGCTGGCGACGCAATTACTTCTTCTGGTTGCCAGCTCCTTGACGTTGCTTGCTTCTGCTCTGCGACGTCGTTCATTGAGACGATTGCCTCGTGTGTCAGCACTGCTTGCGACACTGCGGACCAGGAGGCCACCCTGCAGTATGCGGAGACTCTTTGCTTGAGCGCCTCTGTTACTCTGAGTGGCGTGGAGTCTCTTCTTACGGCTTCTGCCACGTCCGCCGCTGCTACTTCCTCGGTGGCCCCCATTAGCGAGACCTCGAGCAGCTTTGTCGAGACCTCGTCCTCGGCTGTGTCCACCGTTGCATCGTCGACGATGGCCGCCAACACCACCACGACCTCCTCGTCCGTTGTCTCGTCATCGGCCATGTCGTCCTCCATGTCCATGTCGTCCGCCATGTCCATGGCGTCGGACATGTCAATGGCGTCGGGCATGTCCATGCCGTCCTCTGCCGTGGTCTCCAATACCACCACAGTTGCGACCACGTCTGCTCCCACTACTCTCGTCTCCTCGACCGTGAGCTCGAATATGAGCTCGGCAGCAACATCTGCCGCGTCTAGCACTGCTAGTGCCAGTGCTACAAGCTCTTCTGCGGGTGCCGACAGAAACATTGCCGCTATTGGCTCAGCGTCGCTGCTTGGTCTCTTGATTGCATTTTTCATGTAAAGATAGATATACAGTTACTTTGTACGACCTAAATATCATATAAAATTTGCTATCCATTTCTATATGTAAGGCGTGCCTCAGATGTAGCAATGAAATAATATCATTTTCGTTACCTAGTTTACTAGTAATCACAAAATTTCACCCTATTTATTGACTGGATTTTACATGTGCTGGACAGTATACATTGATAATAAGACAGAGTAGTTAAGCTAATAATACAACGAACGAAACGGTAAGGACATGTAAAATATCACTGACTGTTGTTTCCAACAAAAGTCATCAAATGGCGACTCAAAAACGCACAGTTATTCCTAATATAAATACCAAACCACCACCAATACCCTAGTGTCACATCATTCCCTCCAGCGTGATAATACGCTTCTCCTCGTCCGAGAGCCACTCTTCTCTTCGGCCCAAATCATACAACGTCAAGGCGCCCAGCGCCGCCTCGGCCGCGGACCGCTGTTCGCGATTCCATACTTCGATCTTCTTGCTCTTGGTCCACTGCAGCCAGTTGTCGTACGCCACTTTTGCCTTCGACGCCCAGTCGATGAATCGCTCGTCGTCGAGGTGCAATGACGGATCCAAAAATAGCGTCAGCTGGTTGTACGTCTCCTGCGTTGGCGGATCGTGGGGCCACTGATTCGGCGGGAGAAAGTAGAGCACCATGTACGGGAAAGACGGATGAGGGGGCAAGGCGGGCAAGCCAAGGCGATTCAGAAAGTTCATTTTCGCATCGTCGCGAGCACGAAAGGACCGGTCCTTCTCCTTTCGTCTCAGCTTGGCTCGTTCCTTGACTTCGTCACGCGCATTGTATTCCTTTGCTCTCCGGGCACGTCGCGCTTTGATCTCGATTATGTCACCGCGACGTTTGACGTCGCCACGGAGCTCGTCGACTGCCTCGGCGGGATGAAGACGCGTGCCGCGCTTGAGATCAAGATGGCGACCGAGAGAGCCCGGGTGCGAGAATGTCTTATGGCAAAATATACAGGTCTTCTTCGGGTCTAGGTCGTCTGAGCCATTCGGCTGTAGACCAATGGTCGGATCTATCGCCGCAGTGGCCGCAGCGACCGCGGCAGAGGACAGGTTCAGGTGATGGTGATGCGCGTGATGGTGCAGTTCTTGAGCGCCAATGCCGGCAAGATTCGCGGCAAGACTGGTTTCGACGTCCATTTTCTATCCGCGGACAGTGCGAGGTTAGCTACCGGGAAAAGCATGGCTGCGACGATAGCGTGAAGCGCACAAACATACCAGCGGGGCGAGGAGCAAGGAACGGGCAACGGGTCAACAAACGACACGCGTGGGCGACGCGCAAGCGTAAGACGGTTAGAGCACTAACGAAACACGCGCACGCGGTTCTAAGGCGGACGCGACGATGCGGAGTTGTGTTGTGATGGATGGAGCAGTAACTGGGCCGCAGCACGATAATGGTGTAAGTGTGAAAGCGAAGCGGAAGTCTTTTCGGCGGCGGCGCGCCCGCTATTTATTATTGCGACCAGTGAGCGTGGCAACTGTGACTCGTGTGACTCGCGTGACTGTGACTCCGCCCTTGCTGTTGTGCGCCTTTTCAATGACGCGGGCGCACGTATAAAATGCCCGTGGAACACCGGCATGAAATCTACAGTAGTAATAGCAACATGGGACTACGTCGTAGATGATCTGGCGGCATCACTTGGTTGTCGTAATGTCGCAGCGGGGAGTCGTTGGAAGTGCCGGTATTTTGGTGCAATCCAGCCCATCAAGACACGCAAAGTCAAAACGACGCGTAAAATGGCAACCTCGCGACATTCAAAACACACAACCATCTCCATAACAACCGCCACCGCGTCCTTCTTCGTTCGATGTCCACAGATGAAGACCTTCTAACCGACCGCCCTTTTGGTAGTAGTGATTACAACGTCTTCTCGCAGCTTTCTTCGCCTGTCGCGCATGCGATGATGGCTCCGGCCAATAATGTCGGCGTGCCGTCGACACCCCAGCATCCTGGCCCAGCCATTACGCCAGTACGTACTGCACCGCATCTCGGTAGCGCAAATGGTATCGAGAAGCGCACTGTGGACCGCCACTCCTTTTTTCAAGCGAATAAACGCGCCAAGAGAGATTCGCCCGTCATAGTTATCGAAGACGATCCCCCGGAACTGATCAGCCTGCTCAGCGACGACGACGAGGATGACATGCATGTCGTCAGCTCGTCGCCACTTAGAAGTTTAGGCGCTTCTAATCCGTCTTTGTTGCGACGTCTGCCCACAACTACCGGCGACACACGCGCCGGCGTGATTGCCCAGCCTCCACAGAAGAGCGCCGTGGTGGCGGGAACTGCTTTGCCAACCGCGTCCTCGCTGCCCAATCGTCCTTTGACCGGCCAGAAGGTTGTTATTGGTACGCTTTCCACGCGAGTTGTGGGGTGCAACCATTACGGCGGCGTCTGCGTGCCTGGAACAAAGGTTCGTATATATGTTGTGCAGCGTAGTTCAGCAATCCCATGTGCTAATTGGTTCTGCCCTCTCAATCCACAGGTTAATATTGTGCGCGATCACAATAATCGGTTTGATGCAAACGCACTTCGCGTTGACCGATTTCCGAATATACAGATCGGACATCTTCCTCGAGACCTTGTAGCACGGCTTGCGAAATATGTGGACCGAGGGCAGCTCTCCCTTCGCGGGACGGTTATGAACGTGCCTGTCCCACCCAGTGCGTATGAGGCTTATGTTGAGCTAGAGATTTTCGCCGAATTGAAGGTGCGCACGCCGTTACTCGTGCTGCTTCTGAACGATAAAATTCCGGTGAAAGTGAGATTCCCGTTGAACACATTTTGCTTTTAGTTTTCTTGCTACGCACATATACTGACAGCATCAGCCATCTTTGGACGTACCCAGGTCTGTGAACGCTCTCCCTACTACGAGCTCAAGTCCTCTGGTTGCGTCTCGAACTCCTGCCAACATCGGCAACCTGGGGAGGGTACCTCCGGGTTACCAGCCATACGGAAACCCTTATGGCCTAATAGGAGGTTCTACTATCTTGGATTATCCGCAAACACGCACATGGGTGTCGGGGGACGAGCTCGGACTGATGGATATGGAAGTGAGTCTGCAAGGAGACGATCTCTATACTTCGGCCAGAGTCTTGCCGGGTACTGCAGGAGGTGGAATAGGTGCGGCAGGCGCGAATATGATGGGCTTGCCAATGCCTATTATGCCTGGCATGTCAGATGTTACACTTTCTCCGGATTTGGTCAACATTATTGCCGAAACTGCGCGTGGATTTACAAATGCCCGTTTTGGCCACACCGAGGAGTCCTTGAAGAAACTGCCCATGGCTACTCAGCCTGACCGTGTTAAAACCGAGATGCTCGGATATCAACGTCAAGGTCTTGCGTGGCTCTTGCGGCATGAGCACCCCTTACTCAGCCAGAAGCGAGAGAACGCTAAGCAATTTTGGGTCCGTCTCGGCGAAGGCAAATATTGGAATAAGATGACAAACTACATGTCCAGCCGACCGCCAGATCTATTCAGTGGTGGTTGCCTGGCAGACGACATGGGTCTAGGCAAGACGTTGCAGCTGATTTCCTTGATTTGCAGTGACCCTGCCGTCGTTGTGAAGCAAGGACTGATCTTGGCGGACACGACTCCCAAGAAATACGTGGGCAAGCCGACGTTGATTCTTGCACCCGTCAGTTTGATGTCCAACTGGTCCGGTCAAATTGCCATGCACGTCAACCCGGACTCTCCCTTGCGCGTTCTAGTTTTCCATGGCCTGGGGAAGTCTCCAAATGTTAGGTTCGAGGACTACGACGTCGTGATTACGTCTTACGGAACCGTGACAACCGAGTACCGCGAGGTCGAGTTGGTGAACGACAAGGAGCGCCGGCCTCCGTATAATCGCCGAATCGCGAGGAACATGCGCATTCTTGAGCAAACATGGCGGCGAGTGATTCTGGACGAGGGACATATTATTCGCAACCCTTCCACGAAAGTTGCCGTTGGTGTGCTCCAACTCGACGCGTATTCGCGGTGGGCGCTTACGGGAACGCCGATCATGAATTCGCTGCAAGATCTCTATTCTCTCGTGAGGTTTTTCAGAATGAGCGGTGGCATGTCCGACAAAAAAGTGTTTGATCAGATCATTATCAAGGGATTCGGGAAACGCAACAGCGACGACTCGACCACGCGGTTGCAGGCACTCATGATGGAGGTCTGCCTGCGGCGGTTGAAGTCGATGCATTCAATCGTCCAGCTGAACCTGCCGCCGCTGAATGAGTATCTGCACGCGATCGAATGGACTGCAAAAGAGCGGCAGATATATAATGCCATGGAGGCTGAAGCAAGCGTTGCCGTGGAGTCATGGCGCAACGAGTTAGGTGGTGACCATCGTGGTGGGGCGGGGGGAGGCGAGGATCGCCGTGGCGCGTATATTTTCGTTCTCGAGGCTCTGTTGCGGTTGCGGCAAATCTGCAACCACAAGTCTCTCTGCGGAGAGAGACTGAAAGGGGTTGCTGATATCACAGACAAGGCTGTCGTCCAGAACACGCACGAAAACATCATGGCGTTGCAATTGCTGCTCCAGGCGGCCATCGACAACGACGAAGAGTGTCCCGTGTGTTACGAGCGGCTGCATAATCCTCGTATTACTCTTTGCAAGCATATCTTCGGGCAAGAGTGCATCGAAGAGGTTATAAAAGTTCATAAGAAGTGCCCGATGTGTCGGACAGAATTGACCAATGCGAAGGCATGCCTTGTGCAGCCTATGGATGAAACGAACACTCCGGCCAGGGAGATCGATCCTAGTAGCAGCAGCAAGCTGGAAGCCATTATGAAGATCCTGATCAGTATGATTTTTATTTGCCTGTTTTTGTCTGATGATGGGATACGTGCTAACAGACGGAAATAGCTACGAAGCAGCAGAACGATGCATCGCCGCACGACAAGCCTGTGAAGACGATTGTTTTCTCGCAGTGGACAAAGTTTCTGGATATCGTTCAGCCCCGTCTGCTCAGGGAAGGCATCGGGATCACGCGGATTGACGGCACGATGAAAGTGCCAGAGCGAGATGCCGCCATTCTGGAGCTGAACACGGATCCGAATGTCACGGTCATGCTCGCGTCGCTGGCGGTATCGTCGACCGGCCTGAATCTGACGGCCGCGTCCCAGATCGTCATGTGCGACTTGTGGTGGAACGTGGCCCAGGAGCGGCAGGCCGTTGACAGATGCTTCCGTCTCGGCCAGACCCGTCCGGTCAATGTGTTTAGGCTGGTGATGAAAGACAGCATCGAGCAGCGGGTGATTGCGATTCAGGACGAGAAGGTCGAAATAGTCGAGCGGGCGCTGAACGACGGCAAGAAGACGGTGAAGAGCAAGGAGGCTAGATTGGCGGACATAGAGCGTCTTATTACGTCCTCGGACCAACGCCGACAGCGAGCGCCCGCGCAGCTCATTGACCCTTCGGAGGCCAAGGAGCGGCGTGCGAGACGAGCCAACGCGAGGCGGCTCGCGCAGAAGATGGCGAAGCGGCAGGACGAAGCGGACGAGGAAGACGATTTAGATGGATTCATTGTGCGTGATAGCGACGTCGACGAGGACGAGGACGAGCAAGCGGAAGAGGAAGAGGAAGACGACGAAGATGTAGACGACCGGCCCCAGAAAGATGGATTGGCGGCGACCTCGACTCCCGCGAAGAAGAAGAAGCCGCCGCCTGCGTCTGACTCTGACGATGATATAGTTAACGACGATGACGATCTTACCGCGTCTCCTGCGAGGAATTTTTTGCGCAAGTTCATGGCTGAGAAAAAGAAAAAGGCGTGAGATGGATGGTAATATTACAACGCATATTTATGTACGATAGATAGGACTTTCGGAAGGAGCTGAATTCATCGGTGTAACTAATTTTAATGTGCTTTTTTTCTGAGGTAAATATCTGCATACAGTTTTCAAGCATAGTTGCATACTCCCTGCCGTAATCGGATCCGATTTCTGGTATTTACTGTGTGGCATAGACAGCAAAGAACGTCTAGGCCGCCTAGTTCCTTGATTAAGAAAGAGCAAAACTAGATATCATTCGCCACATTTCAGTACCCACATACCATATGCAACAGTTACTCCAAACTAAATACAAACCCATATAATCGCTCATTTTCAAATGAATGACGTAGAAACAAACACGAAACAGGCAAAAACACAAAGAATAAAGCCAAACACGATGTCCTAACAAACCAGGTAAAAACTAAACAAAAAAAACACCATCCAAGTATCCATTCGCCTTTTTGTTTGCGATAAATGCAACGCCGCAATGCCCAATCGTATGCCAACGAAGTCAAATGTGTGTGAAAGTGTATGTCTGTATGTACAGTACAGTATCGGTAGACTATCCCAGCAGACCAATCCGGGCGCCGATCGTGGCGGTTTCAAGTATGTATATCAAATAGAAAAAAAAAAGAAAAATAGAAAGCGAAGGTCGTATGTATGTACAAGTAAATATAACGCGATCTAGACCACCGAGAGCAATCTAGATCAAAAGCTAACGTCGCCTTTCAAGATCCGCTCGCCAGTGGGGGACGGTGGGCGTGCAAAATGGCCACTAAGGCGCCGTTCCTTTGGCCGCCGCTCAAACTTCATGAAGGAGTTCATGTCGTCAATGGTTCCCGCGCCTGTCTCGACGTCCTGCGGCAGGAAGCGGACAGCAACCGACTGTCGTCGATGGTGGTGGTGTTCGCAGTAGACCATGTCGCCGTGGTCGTGGTCGTGAGGAATGGGCGCGACTGCATTCGGCACTGCCGCGCTCTGTGGTGATCTTGGAGTCGAGTCCCGCTCGGCAACAGCCTCCCCGGCCGTTGCACGGCCGAAGGTGAAGTTGTGCGCGAATGGCGACCGGAGCTGAAAGCCGGCAGGCGTGCGTTGATCCGGAGAGCAGCCATACATGCTCGGCGACAGCGCCAGTGGCGACATCGCTCCGGTTGTCGCCCGACGAAACTCAAAACACTGGGGTTGCTGCGAGGCGGGGAACACATGAGAATCTGCCAGTTCATTTGCGCCACTCGCCGGGGGCCAGCCTGGCAGGGAGGCTCGCCGGTGGATCTGAGTGGGCGACAGGATCGCGTTATGTGCCAGAGCAGATTTTGGACCGAAAGGAATGGGGATGGGGACCGGGGGCGGTGGTTCGGCGTGGGCATGAGCGCGATGCGCCGAGTGCACCGAGGACGACCGCGGTGACTGTGGGGAACGCGGCGACTGTGAAGGACGGGGTGACTGTGGAGTAGACGACATTGGGGAGTCGAGCTTGAATTGCCAGTCGAGAGAATCGGTTTGCGGGGGCGAGGAGAGAGTGTGATTGAGAAAGAGAGTACGGAAATTCAAGTGATTATAAAGACTACACACAAAGAGCGGGGTTGGGTTTTTGTGAATAAAATACACTTGATTTGCACAGTTCAGTTCATAACTCGAAACAGGGCAGATCGCGATCGCGGGTTTGGATTGGGGGGGGAAATGGAGCGTTGGGAGCAATCAAACTTACTTGATCGCAACACGCGTAGAAAAGTCGAACCACGCGTTCGCCGGGGATTCTCTCCAACGGCCAATCTCAGGCCGAGGACCCTCTCTCTGCTCGAGCCGAAATGGCGTTCTGAGGGAGCCATATTTCGCAATTGGAATGCCCTGTTGCTCGAGACGCTGCCCATCGCCCAGAGCGACATGTGCCGCCGAGTGATACCCTCTGTCCGTCTTGTGTGATAGGACGTGACGCGGTGCGGAGACAGAAAAAAAGAACTAATATCAGAAGCACGAGATCAGCGGCGGTCAGGTCGTTCTCAATCACACGCTCACAAAACGGCTTTGCTTCCCCAGTTCATCCTCGTGAGTTCCAAATTCCCCGCCATGACGTGACCGGACCGAAGAATCACAATACCCTTGTTCCTTTCTTGAACTCACGTGATATCCACCACCCTTACCCGGAAGCGACGGATTCCGATTCTCCGGCGCCGAGCCAGGAGTCGACTGGTGCTGACACGTGATGACGTCATTATTGCGGCGTTTTTCAGGAGGTTCCGTCGCTGCCGACTATTTCGGCCTTCGATTAAAAACCTCCGAGCCAGTTGGATACACGGTACCTTTTCACCTCGCAAGCAAACGTTCAATGGGTTTGTTCGCCATCTGTAGTTAAGCTGCTCGCCTGAAGGTCGACGGCTGAACGATCGGTACATACACCGCCAGTTGTCTTGCCACTGAAAAGGCATGAAACCTTGCAATGCTTTGTCTGCAACGCGTGGCAGTCCGCACGCGACCACTTTTTTTCCTTCGGAAAAATTGTCGGGCCCTTGTTCATCCTCAATTCGAGCGAGAATTTGGGGGGCCATAAATTGCTTCAAATCTCCAATGAGCCGTTATTATTATAGAATATTTCTTATGTATCTGCCTGTTCAATTGGCTGTTCGAAGCAAGTCCAACTGTTGACCTGGGTGTAGGCTTGATCTGGTAAGTCAGCTTTGTGTCTTCGTCATCAATTTCCTGCGCCACACTCTGGCAAATTTAGCGTATTGCATCCGGCTCTATATATTCTTGCTTTCTTCCCTCTTCATGAGTAGTAGAACATACTTCTAGTGGACTACTGTCGCGCTCGGCCCTCGATAATAATTCTGAGAAATGGACGCTGAAAAGACACATCACAGGCGATCGCCAAAACGATTGCTAGAACGATTCCGACATTACTGGATACTTCCTCTCGGCAGCGCAGTGGTTTGGTGGGGCGTGTTAATTGCACTCATGTCAATATGGGCTGCCAGAGGTTACGGGGTATGATTTACAAAACTGGTTACGCCCTTTTCTTTGTTGTTCCGGTCATTGTGCTCACTCGTTCTGTTCTGCAGGATCATCTATTTCCTAATCAAACGGCCGGTACTCGAGTTCCATATATATCAGATATTGCGGCCTCTGGCATCAAGCCTTTATTCATTGGCTGCGATGCTGTGCAAGGAGTTTTTTTTATTGCCGCACTCGCAGCGGAAAGGTACCTTCGACACGCTGGTCGTTTAGAGCGGAACCACCGCACAGCTGAAAAGGTTCTCTCGGGTCTCGCCATTTTCTTTGCCTTTTGCGGGTCTGTTGGACTCTTGATGTTGTCCATTTTTGACACTCACCGCAATCATCACGGCCACATGGTGAATGTCGGCATTTTTGTCGTCGGCGTCGGTCTCGCTGCATTGTGCTCGCTCGGTGAGTTCGCGTTGCTCAGAAAAAATTACTATGAGATCCATTGGCTGCGTTTCTCCTATGTCCTGAAACTCGTGTGGCTGGCTGTTGCTTTGGGGTTGGCCATCGCATTTGTTGCATTGCAGAGCCGTGATTCTGTGGAGGCAGAGAACTCCGGTGCCATTGTCGAGTGGACCTTGGCTTATTGGTACGGCATCTTCAACGTCATACTAATGTGTGATTTACTACCTGCCACGAAGAGGTCGCAGCAACGCGAAAATAGCGGTGGCTATATGTTTTCGACGACGCCTACAGGACCTGCCCAAAGCAAAGACGCCGAGGAAGCACATTTGCAAGATAGAGCTGAAAGCCAGGAATCTACTGATTCTGCCAGAATTTCAGATACTCAAGATTCTTTGGAACGGCCGAATTTCGGCGCTTAGTTATTCAGATTCATTTGATATCTCATACATGGTCTGTATTGTACATATTGCATTGCATTTATTCATGGGTAGAATTATATAGTTGGAGTTTGGGATTATATGCGTCATTATTTTTGTCGGATGTACTATAACTTTGTGTTTTTTGGCATTGTTAAGTGTTCCAAAACTGGCCGGGTTCTGAGTTGTGAATATATATGAAAGATAATTATGTGACAATTGCTGGTATTGGCTTTGCCAGCCAACAGCATTGAAGCAGCAATCGCTAGACAATCGCTAATGAAAGCTATTTATTCCAACAGAACTAAGCCAGAGTTCTAGAGACTCCAGATTTATAGTAGTACTAATGAAGCTATTAGGAATATGGGAGCACAGAGAACTCATGTAGCAGGCGACGACATGAGAACACTCTCCCACCTCCAGAAACCAATCGGTAGAGCCGGCTTCAAACGTAGAGGAATCGTGCATCCGCAGCATTGGAGCAACATCATTTATCTTTAATGAACTTCTCACAAACGAGACGCAGGAACAAGTCCATATGTGTGGCCGCACTCGTTCGTGTTTGGCTGGCGTGATATCCTCCGGAGTAACTCGAACCCGATATAAAGCTAACGGTGGAAATTTGCCAATACCATCAGATATGTTGCGCGGCCGTAAAAATTCAATCGCCTTTGTGTCGATGAGCGCGAGCGCGTGCATAAATGTTGTTGGCAGAAGGTAATTCAACGAGACGAACACGAGTCGGTCATTCTCCGGAAGCGTCTGAAGAGTGGTTGAAGAAAGGCATAGGACCGCGCCGTCGGATTCAGATTGAGAACAAAGACGAGTAAATATATCGGCAATTTGGTGAAGTAGGCTCTTGATCAATATGTTTCGGGCCTGGACCGGGTCTGCCATATGCAACTACTTCATCGGAAGCCGATTCAGAAATGCGTAAACATTCGAGTTTGGGCCAAATATTTCAGGGGCTAGTCGTGCCTTGATTAATTTTTGAACACCCCAGATTTTTACCGAGGGCCTGATTCCCCAACATACAAATTGCAGCATTGACAACGGTTGTGATAGGACCATGGTCGTGTAATGAAGGTTTACTATGGGGGTTCCCGCAAAGGAAAGACGGGCAATTTGCATTTTGTGGTTTAAGGTGTAGATCGTCCCAACAGTATATAAGCCATCAACGGCCTAACATTGCATAATAATTAGAGGATATCTCTCCGAAAATTCTCTGACAAGGAGGAAGCGCCCGTAATCTAGTGCTTAACGCGGACAGTTTTCATAGTTGTTTACTTTAATATACAATTGGCTTCTATTCGTTCTCTTTATCCATCATGTCAAGCTGTCTAGTTACTTCCCTCCTGAACCTGATCATTCTGGATAGCAAACAGTTTCGACGACACGATGGAGCCGTACTCCTCTATCTGGTTCGCATATTGATCTGTAATTTCAAGTTAGAATATGCACTGGCTTTAGATCCGAGCATTAGGGGTTACGCACTTATTTGGGCAGATATCAATAAGTTGTCAAGCCTTGACGGTTCAACAGGCAGTTTTAGATGCTTTTGCCAGTCATCTTCCGGAATCACTGGAAGGTTAGCTCTTTCCCGAAGAGCATTTTCAGATTTCTATGAAGAAGTTAGTAGTGATTCAATGCGTCGTGATACAACGTTTCACTGACCGTCTTCTGTATCCACTGCTGGATCTTAGTTTGCTCTCGAGCAAGCTGGCGCTGAAAGTAGTTGAATGTTCCTTGCTCAGTATAGTAGTCGTCAACGGAGTCCAGCAAGTACTCCACGTTCTTTTCCAAGTAAGGATCGATTGAAAGATCCAAACTGTCGAAATTAGGGGCAATCGTCGAACTGGAAACGAGTGAGGTTGGGTCTCCTTTCTTCGTGAACGACGGCGCGTCGATATTATGTAAAAGAGCAGTGGCAAGATGTGAGTTCTTGACAGTAAGAGGCAATTCTTCCAAGAGATCAAGATATGTCAAGTTGTTCTTTACGACAGACTCGCTTGAAAATTTGCCGTTTGATGCCTTGTTTGCAGCCAAAAACTCTTGCGACAGTCGATATGCCTTCAATGACAAGGACCCCTGCGACGAGCGAGTCACGTCATGTACCAAAACGATCGAGTTCGGGTTCGCAGAATGAAAGCCGAGAAGATTGTCGATAAGCGACTGGTTGAAGAAGCCGCCGAGGTAGGAAGAAATGTAGTAACCGACGGGGTTAGATTCAATATTGACATCTTTCAACAGTCGGATCATATCCGCTTGGTACCGGATATTCGCCTTTGACCGTGGGTTCACGGAATCATCATTCGAGTTGGAGTTGGAACTGCCTGATTCTTGTGAGGGCAGTGGGAACGGAAACGCATGAGTCACTTGGAGGACTGAATCGGCATCAAGACCGAGAATAAGTCCGCACACATTGGCAGGAAAGTATTCAGACGTATGCTTCGCCAATTTGATCAGGACCTGTACATAGTCATATGTCAGCATCGTCGTGCCCTTCCTTCGTGACCAAATAGCATTTCCCTACCCCCGAGTCGATAACGACTGAATATACCGGCGACGTGAGCTCCGGCAGACTATAATAACAGGTCAGTAAGTGTCCTGCCGCAAAAGTAAATAATAATAAATGCACATACACTGTAATCGGCAGCGACATGGTTCGTAAGTATGGAGATGTTGCAACTTTTGGCGTTGTCTAAGGAAGTTTCTAAATTTTTTTCTTCAAGAGCGGTACAGAAATTACCCACAACAATACGCGGGCGATTGCATCAGCGTACACCACAGCACTAACTCTTTCAACCCCCCTACGTCAAAAGCCGCATGCAAATTAATCTGGCAAAAAGTTCTAGAGAAATAAAATACCAATTTATTTCAGCGAGATCAGGTCAATTACCTCCATTCTTTCATGTATTGATATTCGGTTGATGCTGCAAAAATGTCTCGGCCATCGTCTTTGAACTCGCAGTTGAGATCATGTCTATCGACGCTTCTCGCGCCCGACCGCGAAGCGTCGCTGCCCCTCCACGTCGGCGCGGTTGTTGCCTGCTTTGAGTCCCCGGAAGCTCTTAGCGGTTGCGATCCTCAGATATTGCACAGGGTCCGAGTACGGCTGTCGGCATTACTGCAGTCGTCTCTTTCGCTTGTCAAACGTGCAGGTGCAGATTTAATCTACGTTCTTGTCGGCAGAGACTGGAGTTCTCTAGAATCTCATGGTCCGACCTGGATTCGGCTACTCCTTCACATTCTAGAGGTAGGTCATCTTTCGGGCAGGGTTTTTGAATAATAGACTAATAACGAAACTATTATCTAGACAAGGACGGATGGCTTTCTGACTGTCAATTCAGCAATCGCAGCGCTGTCTCGGATGTTTGCTTTGACTGCGGGCAAGCCTACGTTGTCGAGAGAACTTACTACTCCGAATATTCCCGTTTTCACTCGGATATTGGTGGACCTATCTAATTTTCAGGGAGAAAAACCCGATACCCGTTTGTTGAGGATCACGCTCCCTGCGCTCGCGACGATTGTACGGGACCACCCGACGACTACTCGCCCGTTCATCTCAAGGATATTGAACGGCGTCGTATATCCAGTGCTGAACTCATCTGCCCAGCTGCAAGCTCCAACTGACAGAGGTGTCGAAGCAGCTGCCAGAAAATTATATGTCTCCCTATATCTCACAGCTCCAAAGAACCGGGAGCAGATGTGGAAGGCTTCATTTGTGCACACCATAAATGAAACTCACAAAGCCATATCGAAGACATTTGTTGCAGTGGATGGTATGATATTGTTTTTGCAAAACAATTTAGCTCTTGCGTCGAATACTAATTTTGCTGGCAGAGGAGCACAAATACGACAGCGTGCCATCGGGATGGGAGCGTTCTGTGGACATCACGGAGCCATTCGTTGGAGTCCTTCGCATAGAACTCCTCCTCAGAATACTGGAGACATTTCTGACTTTACCCACACTATCTCCAGTACAAGTGCCCCTTTCCTCGCTGATACAACTCATTGATCGGATTCTCTCTTTTGAGTTCGGCAAGCTAAAATTCCAGGCAACCGCTGATAAGAGTCAGCGCGACTACATAACTATGGTTCTCCCGGTTGTTCATGCTAATACATATGGGCTGCTTACGACACTTGTGAATGCGGTCGGCGCCTCGTTGCTGCCGCATACGAATGTGATAATGCCTCACTTGCTGGCGGTAAGGGCGTCTGTCTACCCGTGAGTACTACCAGGACTATTGCAAGCATGTTTGATTGGTACTAAGTTTACTAGACGCTATAACATCCCTGTGTACAAATTTCTGGGGGCTTTTCTGTCACTTGTGTCGTTCTCGCCCACTTCGTTCAATGCCGAAATCTCGAATGTCGTGGAAGTCGCGTTAGCAAGCGTCACACCAAGGCAAAGCTTTTCTTCACGATCGATCTCAGACTATGCAAGCCATCCTGCCGCGTTCACGAACGAGCCGCCGTCCGATGCTATTCTTGCCGTGGTTAAGTTCTTTTGTGCTATCGTCAGCTATGTCCCCGATTTACGGGCCACTACAAGATCGTTGATTGATCGCTATGCGGTTTTGCGGTCCGTCGTAGGATCCGAAGAGGAGAAACTGCTATTACTACAAGTACTGCAACCCGGACGAAATATACGCTGGAGTATTCTTCCAATGGCTGCTCGGAAGCTCCCGGTCGATACTACTATGAGCGCTATTATTCACCCAAGGTTCCCGCCCACGCCGGCCAGAAAGGAAGACATTCTCGGTCATATGATTCGAAATGAACTAGAGACTTTCCCTTTGGAATTGGCAAAAGCTAGGGAGGCCGCAGTTTCGCTTTCGCCGAATGGCAAGTCGTCGGCTCATACGGTGAAGGACTCCACAGTGACTAGACCAGAAGTTGGACCAATGGGGCCGTTAATTTCTCCAGCTGAGAAGACACCTGTGCAAGTTACACCATCAGAGAAAGGACCATTACCTCAGGCAACGTCTAATATTTCCGAAAAACCGCAACTGACACCGACACCCGGTTCCGAGAATTATAAGCCCCTTCCTCAACCTTCAGAACAACAGAAGCAAATTTCAAAGAGTCCAGGTACTCAGTTGGTACTACCAGTTTCCCCAGAGAAGCAAAGCAAAGATCCAAGGTTATCCGACAGGTTGTCAGTAGCGCAGACGCCAGCGCAGAATCCCGACCGAGCATCTGTGCCAACACATGCGCAGCCTTTCTCTCCATCGCCGCAGAGGCAGTCATTTGAAAGCGTTTTCTCTCATGCTGCTGAGCGAACGTCACCGCAAAAGTTGCCTCCGCAGGAGGTTGAGAAGACACAAGCTATTGACATGATATATCCACGCAAGCCTGCAAGGCCGATTGGTGCAGCCGAGTCCGTCAAAGCATTTGCGCCAGCGACAAGTGCTCCGAAACCAATTTCTAAAGTGAGGATCGACAAGCCCTTCCAAAGGCCATCCGAAAGGCCATCCGAAAGGCCATCTGCAAGACCATCATGGGCACCCGAGAAGGCTACTGCCAAGGTTTCCGACAAGACATCCGCAAAGGTGGCCGAGAAGGCGATAGAGAGGCCGATCGAGAAGGAGCCAGAAGTTACTGTTCCTAGTGGATTGGCTCAGCTATTCCGGAAGCCGGTGTTTGACAAAGGATCGCCACTGATAAGAAGACCCGCGCCAGGAAGCGCATCCGTTTTTCGCATATCATCAGAGAAGAAGAAATCTGAGGATGCGGCTGCAGGTTTTCTATTACAAGATAATGAGATTCCAGCAGTACCACTTGTTCCCGATGTCTCGAAGCCATTACATCTTGCGCGCAGATCAAAACTTGGTCCGCCTGAGGGCAGATCATTGGTTGACGGCTCTACATTTTTGAATAGGCCTAGTTCAGGCGCTGTTAATTCCTTGACGTCTCAAAATAATAGTGTTGCAAATGATAGTATGGCACCATCGCGAAACGTATCTACAGAAGTCAGATCCACGAGCTCAGCCAATGCCGGGACGGCCAAGCTGGGCGTCGCCAAGAAGAAGATGAGGACGCACAGTTACCTACCTGCACCCCCTACGCCAGTCGGACCACCTATCACAGATTTTAAGATATTAGTCCCTCTTGCGGCGTCGTCGTCGTCCTCTCTATTTCCTGATCCACCGGAGATGTTAGATTTTAGCTCTGCTCAGACCTTGGACGCACTCATGGGCCCACCTTTGGATACATTTACTGACGCGCCTCAGAATTTGGAGGACGCTCTTCTGAGCTCGCCTCAGACTCTAGAAGCATTTGCTGACTCGCGGCGGACGCTAGAGGCTCTCGCTCTTGAGGTTCTCTCCTTTGAAGCTCTTAATGGCTCATCGCAGGCTTTGGAGGATTCTTTCATCGATTTACCAATGCCATTAGAGCACAAACAGTCGGTCGAATCTTTAGAAGATGAACTCGTGATGTCGGCAGACAAAGTGAAAGCACTCGTTGATTCTATTCAGACTTTAGAGCGCAAGCGGTCCGCTGAATCCTTGACTGACGAACTCCTGACGTCTAGCGAAAAGAGGCAGAAAACCAATGGCGACGCCGCTGCAGTGACTGCACAAGGAGCTGTCGACATCCAAGTGAGCTCTGCTCAGCAGACGGGGCCGGGAGCTATTGGTAAGGGGACAGCTCCATGAGGGTTGGAGAAGAAGGCCCAATTCTAGGTGGTAATGGCGCGGTCCAGTTTTAAATATATTGTGAGTGCTGGTATGAGGGTCTGGGTGATGATACGATAATGTATAAGACGAGTAAGAGCATGAGGAATTTTTTGGTAAGCTACTTCTCTAGCGGGTAGTCTTCTTAGAATGATTGGTATGGGTGCCATATCAAAATTCTATCATTATTCTACTTTATGACATGCCATAACGATGATTTAAGAAATGCTACTTATATCAGTATTTGCAACTTCTACGGCGTCCACTGCCGTATATATCTCGTTGCTGATTGTCGTTATATCCTTCGTCGCGTCTATATACACAACATTTTTCCACCCTAAAGCGCCAATGGACTCATCATCTCCACCGCCCAAGACTGACATAAATTTTCTTCGAACCTTTTCTTGGAATTCAGTTAATTCGTATCGTTCCTTTCCAAAACCGCCTCTCCCAGTTTGAGCGGTGTGACTTGAGGGATTGATGTCCAAGAAAATAGTGATATCAGGCGCCGGAAGCCCTCGCTCAGGCGCAAGGCACCAGTCCATTGTCATGCCTGGCGTATCTTTAGCTAATGAGTAGGCAATCCCAGAGGGAACATATCGGTCCAATATAATAGTTTGCCCGTTCAAAAGTCCGGATAATATTGACTGCCGCAGTTCCCATCGGTTTGCGGCGAAAAGCAGGTGAATTGCTTGATCGGGCAGCTCTGTGCCACGAGTAAGATAAGAATTGATCGTCTGTCCTATCTGAGTCGTTCGATCTGTTGAAGTCTTTAAATCAGTACCCTGCATCAGAGATGAAATCACCAATGACATAAATATACCTGGCATCTTCTGCACTATCACACAGTCGGATCCCAGCTGGGCGGCTAGACGCTCTTGTAAGAGTGCGCACTGTGTAGTTTTACCCGCACGGTCAAGGCCTTCAAGGAGAATTAATTTTCCTCGACCAGTCATTTTGAGTGCAAATTCCCTTCAATGACCGGTGGCACTGAGCAAGAGAGTATAGGAGATGAGTACCAACGGGATCAATTACGCGACGCGTTTGATCCCAAAGCTAATTTAGAGCCAACGCGTAAATGTACCAACCCCATACTGCTGACAATTGATAATGCCGGAAATTTGACGACTCACAAAAAAAGATTGGGAATTGCCGTCTCTAGCTGCTTGCTGTCCAAGTACTATTTCTGCGAAATTTGCTATAGTTCTTGTCGAAGTTAGCCACCGGTTGCAATTGAATTTTGGAACCGGATATTGTGCGAATAATGGCTTGTCAGCTAATGGAGCGGATGACGACAAAACTATGTCCAGTGCTGCCGAGATGTCATAATATTCTGCGGTCGAATACTTTCTCTACCCTGTCTCCCCGGCAGCTTTCCTGCTCGTCGAATATGCAGACTAATTTTTTCGCTGGCGCTATATCCACTCGAAGAGCACCTTTGCTGATAGGCACTGCTAGTCAGCTTCGGCTTTTTTCTTCGACTCCTGCACGACGGCACGGCCATGTTCATGAACCTGCTCCGGGCGAAGAGTAAGGCAGCTCAAACATTTTGACAATTCTCTTTCCTTCGGGACTAACAGGTGTGCATAGAATACATGTGACATTTATCACTCGAGAAGGCGAGGAAATAACAATTGACACTTCCGAGGGTGACAACTTGCTTGATATTGCCCAGGCTCACGACCTTGATATGGAAGTTAAGTTTCCTTATTTGATGCGTGCTCGGTTCTCACACTAATGAAGATAGTTTAGGCGCGTGTGGTGGTTCCTGTGCTTGTTCGACTTGTCATGTTATTGTCGATCCTGAATTCTACGACTTGATTCCAGAGCCCGACGACGATGAGAACGACATGTTAGACCTTGCTTTCGGGCTTACTGAGACGTAAGTTTATGGAAGGTGTCAGGTTTCATTTAGTTCGGAACTGACAGCTACGTGGCTATGCGTTTTAGTTCCAGACTCGGTTGCCAAATCAAGATGGCGAAGGATCTGGAGGGCTTACGAGTGGCTCTGCCGCAGATGACACGAAATGTCCAGGCTAGGGACTTCGAGAAACGATGAAACAGCATGTCGAAGTCTTAAAAATGCACTTTGCTTGGTCACAGACTCAAGCAGGCACAGCCATTTTTTTGTATCCATAGTTCCCAGCACACTTCTCTGTTTGTATCAATAGTACATATTGCATTGCATACTAGTTCTTTTATATGAATCCCTGACCTCTCCGCTGTAATTCAAACCACAAGATTTTGAATAGCTTTTTTCTGTGCTTCGATAACAGTATTAAATAATTTGACAACTGGAAAAATGTTAGTCATAATGGAGATACATGCACTGGAGTACTTTGGCAGATCTTACCTCCTCGCTTTGCAGTCTTTTTCAAGCGCTTTTCGCGGTCTGTGTTCTTCTTTACGGCATCGGCGTCCGGAGTTTCGCCTTCCCGTAAGCCGGTTAGAACATTTTTGATCCGCTCCTTGTCAAGAAGTTGTCTCTTTTCTAAACGAAGCGCCCTTCTGGCTTTGGCTTCTAGCTTTTGATCTTCGATGGCTTTTGCCGTGGCTTTGGAGCGAACCAGGACAGGGTCACGTCTGTCATGTGCTTTGAGATGGGAGCCCAGGATTGCGGTCATGGCAGACGAGAAGGCTTCCGGGTCGGTGCGTTTTTTGCCTACCAGTGAAACACTCGTCAGTAATAGGCTCTTGTACATTCCTGGAGTATCTAGACTTGCTTTTCTTCTTTTTTTCCAATGCGGAAGCATTTATACTTTCGATTGCTTCGTCGTCTGATTCCCCGTCGTTTTCGCTTGCAGCGGTGTCATTATCTTCGTCGTTCTCCTCGTCGCTGTCGTTGTCTTCGTCTGCGTTGTCGTCTTCGCTCTCGTCTTCGCTGTCGTCTTCTGACGTGGCCTGCCGAAGCTCGCTCTCGTGGAATTCGTCGTTTTCGCCTCCACTGTCGCTGTCGTTTAACAGATCGAGATCATCGCTGTCGTCGTCGGCGTCAATTTCGCTGCCTGTAGAGTCAACTGCTGACATGTCCTCTTCTGAACCTTTTGATATCTTGTCAGTAAAGTACAGGCTAGTGGTGAAAAGATTCCGTCCCTGGTTTAGCTTACTCGACTGGGAGCCAGCGATCTTCGCCTTCTTAGACTGTCGCTTGCTGTTAGACAGTATTGACGAGTCCACGGGTTCTCTTCGCTTTGCTTTTGACATTTCTGATGTCTTGCGCTTCCTGACGTTTGCGGAGGTAGATTCAGGCATGATGCGGTTGAAGTTCGACAGTTCGACAGTTCGAAAAAATACAAATTTTTGTCCGTTGGGAGAGCGAAAGTCCCAACGTTCTCGACACGAAACGAAACTCTCGTCCAAAACTCACCTGGCCTCGCGTGCATTCCATAGCAAAGTCAAGTACACGAACGTTTTGCCATGTCATCGGCATCGGCCCGTCCCGGCTCGTTGCGGCCGTACTATCATCGCCCCGAGCTCGTTTTTCAAGACGGCATTCCTGATTATGCCGTATCAAAGGCTGGCGGTCACAGCGGATACTCGTATGGGTCACGAGCTGACGCTATTCTCGCCGACCTAGACTATGCTGACTATCTCGAATTTCCAAACGCATCCGAAGTTTTACGCGGAGTGACGAATGCCGCGTTGATGCGGTATTCGTCTACATTTTTGGCTCAGCCGTTTGAAGTTGCGAAAATGGTGCTTCAGTGTGGATCATACGAGCGGCCCTCGTCGGGAATCACGGGACTGGCAAGTCCTCGCCTCTCATCACTTGGAAACGCCGGTCTGAAACCCCAGAGGAGAGGAAGACGGGGCAGGATAGATGATATCGATACATTCGAGGTCGAAATGTCTCGGGATATCGACGACGATGATGAAATCGACTATTTCTCTACGCCAACAAGTGAGTTAAGTAGAAATGGCCAGAGAGGCCAAGTTAAGAATAATGCTGCATCTGATTCAGATGAGTCTGTCACCTCGTCTGGCGGTCACAGGCGGAGTATGACTACCCGAGCAAGTGCCAGTTCTAGGAAGCCAAGTAATGAGGAACCAGAACTGTACCAAATTGGTTCACACCGGCCTTACATCCTGGGTGCAATGGGTGCTCTGTGGACAAAATTAGGGCCATGGGGCGTATGGAGAGGTATGAACCAGCGGCGTTACCTTCGGTAGCTGTGACTGACGAACTACCGCAGGCACTAATATTACCTTTGTCGAGAACCTGCTATTTTCCACAATGGAATCGTGGCTTTCAGCGCTGTTTTCGGCAATCCTCAGCGTCCCCGATCCATCGTTATTCGAAATAGTGGAGAGCAGCCATCCTGTTATTACTTTGGTTGTTTCGGTCACAGCGACTACGATAGCCACAGTAGTTCTTTCGCCCTTGGATATTGTGCGAACGAAGCTTGTTCTCACGCCGTCAGACGCACAGCCCCGATCGATCGTTGCTTCTCTTCAATGTCTCCCATCGCTCGCGTGTCCCCAACATCTCCTCTTGCCCACCACATTATTTGCAGCTGTTCCCAGATTCATTTCGCGCGGAACTCCTTACTTCCTGCGAGCAAACTGGGGGATAGAGCAATATACGTCGCCGATGGCGTACAGTATTTTAACTTTCGCTTCATCCGCAGCTGAATTGTTCATCAGACTACCTCTCGAGACAGTTCTGCGCCGTGGTCAACTCGCCTATGTAGGCGTGCGAAGGACTCTGGTCAGTACGTCAGGGTATAACGGCGTCTTGGGAACTCTGTGGGATATTATTTCAAGCGAGGACAATGGAGATACAGGGCTGGAAGGCTTATGGCGAGGCTGGCGGGTTGGAATGCTTGGAATATTGGGCACTTGGGGTATCAGCAGAGTCCGTTCTCGAACGCTTAACCATGGCGGACGTGAGGAGCGATTTTGAAAAGAAATTAGTGTCAAGACACGATGAGCATCTTGACAATTACCTTATCGTTTAATTATTTAAAATCATAGCAGAATGGTGTTTTGGCATGCTTTCAGGACTCGACTCTAGTATATTTTGTACTGTATATGTACATATTTCATTGTAATGTAGCAATTTTTTTAGTTGATATCTGCGTATCATACCCTTCATTCAGTCGGTGGTAAGAAAAAAACGCAGATTGGAACGCAGATTGGCATCGGCAAAGGTGCACTTTTACTTATTATAAATTGGCTTATTTTCTTGTTCGTCGCGTGTGCAATCGGGGCTTTCATTCTTTTTTGTATGTAGCAAAAGTACTAGAGTAGTATCCCTTTTACTGCGAGGGAGTAGCAATATGGTAACCCCTTGAAGTGCATATTATTGAAATAGGAGATTAAGTAACCTTGTAAAAAGTTCAAAAGCCGGCCTTCAAACTACGAAGGTTGAGGTGCCGATGAAGCTCTGGTACAAATGAACCCGGCAAAAGACAACACTGGCCAACTAACTATTGCACAAAATTGCACTCAATTGAAATGGTGTGGAGTGATTTATGACTGGCAGATGACATCATCTGGAGTTGGCGATGAATATGATATAACAATTTCCGGTTTGAGTGTCATGGGCCGGCCATATCTGGTAAGTTCTTGCCAAACGGACTGGATAGTTGTGTACTTGTTTCCGTGTTGAGCGGCAAAGAAAGTCTAATGGCGTTGATGGACGACACATGTCAAATCTGGGGGATCTGGCCGTCGCCCACTTTTCCTGGCCCTGCCAAACGCTAACAAACCGCCCAGGCCGGTTGTTGATGCACCCTTGCCCATCTCCCCCCGCCTGCATAATAAATACCCGCCGTCCCCCCGCCTTCTCCTTCCCTCCTTTTCTTTTCTTCTGCACTCCAAGATCGCTTCTGCACTCCCAGATCGCCTCTGCACTCAAGATCGCTTCTGCATTCGAAGATCGTCTCACCGCTATCGAACTCTCTCCTTACGAACATGACCTCCACTGGCATGCCGATCGAACTACAACTGCCTCCATGATCTATGTTTCAGTTATGATTGTACGATCTCCCGCCTACGCGACATCCTTCATGGCGTCATCGCCTTTCTGGGCCAATCGTCATCCTTGTCCCTCTGGTGCGTACTCCTGCTGAGTCGCAAGTTGTGCAACTTCTTGATTAACGACTAGAGTGTGACCACTAGAATGCGATGTCACGAACACTACTTGTCCATCCGGCCCCGACGGATCTGTCTTGGCGACTTAATCATTTGTGGCGTCATGTGCGGCCGCCGATCCAACCTCGCAGCGG